>JAULKM010124196.1:0-20446 GCA_032355605.1 Rubia tinctorum | reverse complement strand
AAATTTTTGGCCCGTAGGTTCCCATTTGGGGTTCAAATTTGGATGGAGGATTCTGCAAAACTTATCTTCATGACCTAGTTTAGAGCAGTGAATACAATAAGCAGGTAAGTTATCATACTCAATTTGGTATTTTTTGTTGTTTAGAATCGAGCCTAACCTGATTGAATATTTCATTGGTTTAATCAAATCGATCTCAACACACAATTTAATTGCAGAAGGTCGGGTTAAACCCTGAGTTGCTGCATCCATTTTAATGAAAGATCCAATGTTATTACCAATTGACTCAATTGAAGACAGATTGTAATAGTATAATGGAACATTCTTAATTGTTACCCATACTGGCACAATGGATGATTCTGAATTTGGGGAGAAATCTGGTGTCCATCGAAGAATCTTCATAAGAGTGCCTTGGAAAGCCCAAGTTCCTTTCATCCAGCACCTCTGGAAATCTGTAACCTGCTCAAAACGAATTAGAACATGTTTGTAATCAATTGAACCAAGTTGATACCTTCCATGGAAACCGGCAGTTTTGAAAGAGGCGTCCAATTGTTCCATCGTAGGGCGTCCTCGGAGGAACTTCCCGATGAGGGCATTGGAGTAGTGAGCAGAGAGTTGGGCAATTTCGTCCTCAGTATAGAGGCAAGCAATGTCTCCAAGGTGTTCGCTTTTGGGTTGGAAATTTGGATTACTGGGCAGAGAATTGATAAGGGGTATCGCTTTAGTCTTTAGTGCTTGGAGGAAAGTTTTCCCACCACCAGGAGACGGTGGTTCGACCATGGTGTGGAAGTTTCCGACGAAAAGAGTTGTTAGAAAGCCGTTAGCGGGGAAAGAGAGATAGGAGAGAGAAGAGAGCGAAATTGAAGGAATAGTACAAGCACTTGAATAGCAACACACGAAGAATCAAAAATTTCAAAAGAACCAATTATAATCAAGGAATTACACTAACTAGAGGCATAAAACTTAATTAAAATTCAAAAGTCAAAGGCCAGTTAATTAACCAATCACCTAACCAATCTAACCAACCAACTAGGATGACTAACAAGGACTCTAAATCAACGATTACTACAAAGCTGACAAATCCCTACTTTTTGTCCTTATTGTTCATGTCCAGCTCATAAGAATATACTATAACAAAAAAATATTTTTAAACTACATACTAAACCATTTCGGAGTTGGAGACCACTGAGACTTGAAAATGACATCACCGCCCACTGGAATATTTTGTTTCTCCGGCAAAGGATTAACAAGCTTATCATCTGAGTCCTGAGCGTTTGAATTCGAACCTACCCTGCTCTACTCCAACCAAATCATAGGCGCCGTCGACACGCTCCTCGACAGCGACAGACGGATGAACAACACGCTTGGAGCCTGCTATGAAGTTCTTGAGCGCCACCAAACCTTGCGTGTTTGTCATCTCAGAGCAAGAGGGGCCCAACGATCGTCTTTGCTAAAGGTAAATGCAAAGTAGTTTGGTGCGGTGGTGGTACGGTGAATGGTGGGAGGGACGATGAGGGTCAGGTGGGAGGGATGATGAGGGTGGGTTATAGTTAGGGTTTAGTTTAGATAGTACAAAGTTTTAATGGTTCAGATTCAATCAACAAAAGAAATTAATGGTTCAGATGAAATCAAGTTAGGTTTCCCTCCCTTTTTTAAAAATATTATGGAGCACCAGTACCGGAGCGCAAAAGGCTTATACCAGTGCCTATGTATATGAAAAGCAACTGCTTAGAGCATATACAATAGGGAGCTCAATTATAAATTTTGACGGAACTGGAATCGAAAACCCCCACAGTGGAGGTCTCAGAGCGGGCTCCATTGATGCAGCCTGTGAGACCGGTCCTTGAAATGTAGACCGGCCCAATTCTGCAAAAAGGACACACACATGGTGATGGGCCCGCGCGTCAGGGCAGGCAATTTTCTTTCCATGCATGTGCCACGTGGCGCTCTGTGGTTGGCCCATGTGGCAACATGCAGGTCATTCATTTTTTTTGTTTCTGCTGGGACACGTGACCCAATCATTTGGTGCCACGTGTCCTAACTAATAATTTTTAAAAAACTTAAAATTAAATTCTGCATTTTTAAAAATTTGAAAAAAAATTGAAAATTTTCTTTAATATTTCGGATTTCTTTTTAGAAAATTGAAATTAAATTTTGGTTCTTTTTGAAAAATCTAAATTACATTCTTTGAAAAAATATATGGTTCTTTTTAATTATTGTTCATAAAATAAATTTTAAAAATTGAAATTAATTTCAAAAATAAAATTTGGAAAAATAAAATCCAATTAAAAAATTATAGGTGTATTATTAAATTTCACATTTTAATTTATTTTGTTAGTTAAATTTATTTGAATTAAATATTAAAGGTAAAAATAATGAGTAGAATAGAGAGAATGATGTGGGGTATATGGAGTGGGGTTAAAGTGGTCTCAACCATTGTGGAAAAAATGGAGTGATTTAAGTGTGGACTCAAATGCTGAGGTAGAAGAGAGAGATTGATTATTTAATGAACTTGAAATCACAAAAGAGGTTCGAAGCGGTCTCTGCCTTGTACATGGTCTAAGTGGGGCTTGTATAATGATTAGAAGACATAAAGCTGGAATGTGCCAAATTTTGTTCTGTAAAAGGTGTGAATGTTGTCAGACAAATTATTGATTTCACCAGGGGCAATGGCTCTGATGTACATCACAAGAAAACCATTTGAATGTCTGTGAAATCTGTTGGATGGATAGGACAGGATTGACATAAGATTGAGTAATGAAGAAAATACTCCCTTAGTCACTGCTACACTGCTTTTCTGTTTATTTATAACAGTCGGAAGACTAGTACTAGTATAACAGTCAACAACTCTATCTAGAATCAAATCAAATAAATCATATACTTGACTTATTCTAACACCCTCCCTCAAGCGAACCGTCGGATGCTCGCTGACACAGAACTTGAGGCTGAAGAACTCAAACAGTGGATGAGAGAGTCTTTTGGTAAAGATGTCCGCAATCTGAAAAAAAAAGTAGGCACATGAGCAACGTGCAACTTTCCAGAAGCAACCAACTCTCTAACAAAGTGATAGTCAATGTGCTCTGGCCAGTTGTGAGCAGCTGGATTCTGAGCCAAGAAGATAGCGCTACTGTTTTCACATAACACCAACGGAGAACCAGATAATGGAACACGAAGAACTCAAAGCAAATGAGTCACTTCTGAAGCAATGTTGGCAAGAGCACAATACTCAGACTTGGTGTTGGAACGAGAAACTGGCAGCTATTTCTTGGTGCTCCAGGAAACAAGGTTCCCACGAAGAAAAACAGGATATCCATTGGTGGATTTGCGAGTCTCCAGACAGTGGGCCCAATCGATATCAAAATACCCCAACACCTTAGGAGAACTAGCAGACCAAAAAGTGAGACCAAAGTGCAATGTTCCTCGAACATATCGCAGAATCCTCGTAACAGCAGGAAAATGATCGTCTCTAGGGTCCTGAAGAATCTGACTGATAGTGTTGACCGAGAAGGCCAAATTAGGACAAATGATGGCCAGGTACTTGAGTGACCCAACTAGAAAATGATACGTCAGATTCCGGAACAGTGGACTGGTCGAACTGTGCAACTGAGAACCAAGTGCAAATGGTATATAAATTGAAAAGCATCAAACATCCTTGCACGAGTGAGAATGCCTCGAGCATACTTTGCTTGGTCAAGAAGTAAACCCGATGAAGTAGGTGAAACTTCCATGCCATGAAAGTAGTGAAGTGCACCTAGGTTCTTGATAGCAAACTCTCAATGTGTCCGATCAATGAACTGCCAAAGAAGATTCGAATCATTATCTGTAAGAATGATGTTATCGACATACACCAAAAGATGCAGTAACGATGATCCTCACGAAAGAACGAATAGAGAAGTGTCGGTTGAGTCTCACTGGGAACCAAGTTGAATCAAATAGGTGCTGAAACGTTGAAACCATGCTCGAGGGGTTTTCTTAGTACCATAAATAGCTTTCCACAAGCGACAAACATATTTTGGATGAACAGGGTTCTCTTATATCCAATGGGCTGCTTCATATAAACCAAAGTATTGAGGAAGCCATTGAGAAAGGCATTCTTGACATCCAGCTGATAAAGCGGCCAGGAACACATTGTGGCGATGACGAGAACTGTCCAAAAAGTGGAGGCTTTAACCATGGGATTGAAAGTGTCATCAAAGTCAAAACCTAAAATCTGAGAGAAATCCTATGCAACAAGGCGAGTTTTGTAGCGATCAACCGTGCCATCTGAATGATGCTTCAACCGATATACCCATTTGGAGCCAACAATGCTGACATCCGATGGTCGAGGAACTAAGTCCCATGTGTGCTGTCCGCGAAGAGCGGTTATCTCCTTACCCATAGCAGAAACCTAAGACAAATCCTGAAGAGCGGAGCGATAATCAGTCGGCTCAGACTGAGCAAACATGATAGCCATAAGTCTATGAGCGATAATATCCGAATAATCCTTGTGCTGAATAGCTCCAGTTTCCGATCAAGTGGCCATGAGATGAGTGCGAGCCCGAGAAGGAGAGACTGGAGGAGTGGAACTGACCGAGGATGCTGGTGAAGAAGTAGTTGAGCTGGGCGGAAGCTGAGCAGGTGGATTGATCGGCAGAGAGGAAGGAGGCACCTATGGGGGTGCTGATGGATGATCAATAGCACAAATGGAGCAAGGGGCCAAAGGAGATGTAGTTAGCACAGGACAAACTGTAGGCAACGGAGGTGCCGAATTAGTATCAAGATCAAGAAAGGCAGAAATTTCTAACACTCACAGTGGAGAACCGATCATCGAAGGAATGGATGGGGCGTATGGAAAGCATATTTCATCAAGACGAGAATGTCGAGTGATAGATTCTGCTAGTAGTACGATCGAGGCACCGAAAACCTTTATAATGCAAACTATAGCCAATAAAAACACAAGGAATACTGCGGGGAGATAGCATGTGATCGGTAAAGGGGCAAACAAAGGGGAAGACCCGATAACCAAAAGCATGAAATTTGGTGTATACGGGAACCCGACCATTAATGACTTCATATGGTGATTGTCCGCCAAGAACAGGAGTGGGCAACTAATTTATGGTATAAGTAGCTACAACAAAAATGTCAGGCCAGTGGGAGAGAGGGGTATAAGAGTAGTATAACATAGACAAGCCTATCTCAACAATGTGGCAGTGCTTGCACTCAGCCCGGCCGTTCTGCTCAGGTGTACATGGGCAAGAAATATAGTGATCAATGCCCTTTGTCTGAAAGTGAGAGCGTAAGCTACCATTTACGAACTCAGTCCATCCATCACTCTGAAACACCTCATAGTCAAATAAGTCACGCGCGTCTTTTGAAATCTGACATGCTAGACTTGGTCATGTTCTGCATTCCATTATTTCTGGTTTGCATGCTTCTGGATGCTTATCTGTCTCATCGGTTTTGCCTAAACCCACCATTTGTGATGCATGTGAAAAGGCTAAAAGGAAACGTTTATCTTTTCATACAAATGATAAATGTGCTTCTAGGGTATTTGATTTGATTTGTTGTGATTTATGGAGGTCCTCTCCTATTTTATCTAGCTAATGGCTTCTCTTACTATGACCCTGACCCAAAGTTTCACTAGTAATTTTATGCCGAATAATAAATGAGTGATCATCAAAACAAACAACATCATTTAAATCTCAAGTTAGTTTGGTAATTGAAAGCAAATTTTTAGTGATATCAGACACAGTAATTACATCATAGAGAGGCAAAAACTTATAAATCCGAGAATCATCAACATGAATAATGGGAATTTGAGAGCCATTACTAACATAGACATGGGCAGAACCATTATATGGTGTCACATGATCAACAGTAGCGGACACAATACCATGTGTTTTGTGGCGCCAGAATCCAAAATCCACTTGGAGCCATGATGCTTAAACTCTGAGATATCACCAAAGTGTGCCATATTTTGAAGATACCAAAAAATGGACAAGTAAATTCTAAGAAGCTGACCGCATGAAAATACTGCACTGGAAATTGGCCTAGACGTGTAATACAAGCACTAAAGATTTGACCATGCTGGAGGCAGATGTTGGAGAATGACCCATGCATGGCGCTTGAGAGTGATATGCACGTGAATTTGACGCTTGCAAAAAGAAGGTGACACGTCTGTTGATAACCATCATCTTTTATGAAGTCTAAAATTGGAGGACGGCGGCGAAGATTTTTGTTGCCGCTAGAAATGGATGAATCCGAAGATCGGGAGATGCTGCAACTGCTGCTGGAGAACACCAATGGACTGGAATCGCCGGAAAAAAGAAACCCAAGAGCACTGTGGGTCACGCTGGAGTTTACCGGAGATGAAAATGAACTTTCCATAGAACACTGGGAGTGTCGTGGATATGGAGAACTGCTGAAAATAATCTGAAATGCCAGAAAACTAGACTGGAAATAGTAGCCGAAAAGTGGAGATAGTGCCCGAAATTTGGCTGGAAATTGGCCGGAAGTTAGTCGGAAGTTGGCCGGTAACTGGTGGTGGTTGGTCGAAAAAAGAGAGGGATGAAGGCGGCCAAATAAAAAATAAATTAGGGTTTAGAATTTAGGATCAGAACTTGCTCTGATACCATGAACAAATGATTTCATGTGAAGAATAATGTATTACTGACGAGAATAAATAGAGTACAAAAGTAAGGCTAGTACTAGTATAACTCAAGTCTAGTCAACAACTCTATAAAGAATCAAATCAAATCAATCAGATACTTGACCTATTCTAACATCTCCCATAAAAGCCAGGGCCGCCTCTCTCTTCTACGCCGGTGACAGCTTTGATGGTCGACGATGGCTTCTAGTGTCGATGATGGCTTGAGGGTCGACGGTCATTCTTGGGTAACTCAGCGAGATGACGAGAGCTTGATGGTCTTATTCCGTACAAATGGAAATACCAAACTCACAGAGAAAATCAGTTCAGAATCATTAGGAAAATTTAAAATAAAATAAAATTCAAACCCTAGTACAGCTAATAGTTTACGAGAGCTTCGAGAGTTGATGAGATCTTTTAAGGTTGAGAGCGGCTTCGAAGAATAACGAATGAGCTCATCGAGGAAAGCTTTCGTACTTTTTGGCGAGCACAAGGGGATTCAGAGCCGAGTTCGATGGGATTCAGTGGCTAGGTAGAATACACCGGCAGAGAGCTCAATAGGCTTTAGCACTTTGAAGGCACCAGCGGCGAGTGATCGAGGTCGAAGATAGCTTCAACACTTCAAAGACACCGGTGGCGAGCTCAAGAGGCTTCAGCACTTCGAAGACACGGGAGCTTAAGAGGCATTGACGAATGGCAGCGGCAAGCTCAAGGGCAAAATGGCGCCATACTCCATGGAAACAGGCTGTCAGCTCGATGAGCTCTATTGAAAGGCAACGATGGGTTTCCGACGGAAGGGTCAATGGCGGAGCTGTCGAAGGACTGCCGGTGAGAGGCTACGCCGACGATAAGATCAAAATTTAGCGCAAAAGAGAAAGAGCTCGAAGGCTGATCTTCTCAAGTTATGAGAAGCTCTCCAGGGACAAGGTGGGCCTGATCGTATCCATGACCAACAAATAAATATTGTAAAGTGCAAACAAACAGATAAATCCCAAGAAATACTGAAAATTTCCAAGATCGGTATTCTTGAATTTCTGATTAACCGGATCAATAAACTTCTAAATGAGATAACCATCATTTCTAGTGAGAATAATGTCATCAACAAAAACTAGAAAATAAAGTAGAGAAGCACCTTGTGAAAACACAAATAAGGAGGTATCTGTAAAACTGCACACAAAACCCAGAACAACAAAAAAAGAACTGAAACGTTGAAACCAAGCACGATGAGCTTGTTCCAAACCATAAATGACCTTGCGCAAACAACATACGTAATCAGGACGCATCATGTCTTTGTAACCAGCAGGCTGCTCCATATAAACCGAGGAATCAAAAACACCATTTAAAAATGCATTCTTGACATCAAGTTGTCGTAAAGGTCATTTACGAGTGAGAGAAAGAGACAAAACAGTACGAACAGTAGATGTTGTCACCAAAGGACTAAATGTATGATCATAATCGAAACCACGTAATTGTGAAAAACCTTGAGCTGCTAACCTGGCCTTGTGCCCATCAAGTGAACCATCAGACTTGTATTTTAAACGATACACCCATTTGGAGTCAACAATATTTACATTTGGAGGACACAGAACCAACTTCCATGTCTATTGAGTGCGAAGAGCAGTCATCTCTGAGTCCATAACAGCAACCCATTACGAGCCCTTGACCGCAGAATGATGACTACGAGGCCCAATCTTTGTAAATAAAGCATTCAGTAAACTAAAAATATCCTAATCAGAAAAATTATTGTACCGTAAAGATCTAGTGCGCGAGCGAGTAGCCATCGGACCCGGAACAGGAGATGACTCAGATCCTGAGTCGGTAACAGAACCCGAGGGATCAGGCGCAACACCCAAGGCAGACGTTGAAGACGACAGTGCTGAGAAACTGGACTTTCCATGATTGGCGGCTGTGCTAGAGGCACCGGAGATTGTGGCATGTGTGGTCGACACACTACCGGTGTGACCGACACGTGAGGTTGACGCATGGTCGGTGTGGCCGACGCGTGAGGCTGACGTGTGGCTGGGGTGGCCAGCATGTGGATCGGCGGTGTCTACGTCGTCGGCTGTGCTGGTGGTAATTAATGCTGTCAATCATACTAATGGTCACCCTGTGGCAGACAAACACACTTTTCTTAAGAACCCTGAACTTTCGGTGAAATATGAAAATTTAAATCCTCCAAAATAATGGGTGATTCTGAAGGAGCAGATCGTTTAAACACTTCTGATGGAACTGACGAAAGCTCTAAAAAAGTTGAAACATCCAGTGATGATGAATCTGTATCAGTACCAGTACGGGTAGCCGGAAAAAATAACTCACCAAACCTAGCATGGTGAGTGATGTACTCCTTCTTTGTAAGAGGATCAAGACATCGATAATGCTTGTACTATGAACTGTAACCCAAAAATATATAAGATATACTCAGAGGGGGCCAGTTTATATGCAGCGTATGGCCTCAAGTAGGGGAAATTTGACAAGCAAATGGATGAAAATTTGAGTAGTCAGGTGTGGTACCAAAAATAATGGAGAGGGGAGACTAACCAGATAAAACTGGAGTAGGCAAGTCTGTTGATAATGTAGACTGCAGACGAAAAAACATTATACCAAATGAATAATGAAGGCCAGAATGATAGAGCGTCGATAAACCCATCTTAGTAATATGACGATGCTTTCTCTCTGCAAGACCATTTTGCTTAGGAGTGTAAGGACATCAAAGATGATGATGAATGCCCTTAGTCGCAAAATGAGTTCGCATGCAATGATTCACAAACTCAGTTCCACCATCACTCTGAAAAACTTAATGGTGGCACATAACTGATTCTCAACAAATGCTTCAAATTTCACATAAGCCTCTACAAATTAGACTTGTGTCGTAGAGGATATAACCAAGTAAACCGAGAGTGATCATTAATAAAAATGACATAATAAAAGTACCCGACACAAGAGACAACAGGTGAGGGTCCCCAGAGGTCACAATGAACTAAATCAAGTATGCGTGATGCGCGTTTTAAATTATCATTAAATGAAAGATGCTTGCCTTTAGCTATCTCACAAGAAGTACATAAATGAGGCTTAAGCAGCAAACTAGTAACTGACAAACTACTAGTTTTATTCAAAAATGAAATAATAGAAAAAAGAACATGTCCTAACCGATTATGTCATAGCTCAAATGATGCCTTGACTTTATTTGAATTAACAAATGAAACTAAAGCAGCACGACCATAATAAAAAAATATAGAGACCTCACTATGTCCTTGGCCCACGAGCTCCTTGGTAACATTGTTTTGAATAGTGAAAGAAATGACATCAAAACAAACAACATTTAGATCCCTTGTTAACTTGGCAATAGACAATAAATTCTTGGTGATATTCGGAACAACCAAGACATCAGATAAAGTTAGGGAATCAAAAATCTGAGAATTGCCAACATGGGAAATATGTAAATTAGAACCATTGCTAAAATAAACACAATGATTACCGTTATAAGGAGCGACGCTATCCAGGTTGGAAGTAGAAGCATTCATGTGATTGGTAGCACCCGAGTCCATGTACCAATCAGAAGCGGCATTTAGTTGCTGATAATGTAGTTGAGTTGTGTTTGCGGAGTTTGCAACATCATCGCGAGCAACATGTGACAGTTTGTAACAAAATTTAGCAAGATGACCGAGACGATAGCCGACCGCCCTAGGGAGGAGGACCACCGCCGGCCGGTGACGGGTTGTAACAGCCTCCCTTGCCACGGCCGCCCTCCCTCCGCCAAAACTGAGGCCTCCGCTGCCGCGGTTATACTGACCGAATCCCTGTTGAGAAGCAAAAAAGTAGAGGGTGAATGTCCATAGGTAGACGAGCAGGCTTTGAGTGAAAATTCTAAAGCTTGAGCATCAGAAACAATGGTATACAAAGGAGGTAAATGATCTTTGACCATTTGAGCAGAAGAAAACTGAGAAAGCTTATCATTCAAGCCACGACAAAACACAATAGAAATATCCTCATCATTGAGAGGATGACCAAGAACACGCAATTCATCAAGAATATCTTTAAAACAAGTATAATATTCCTGAACAAACTGATCTTCTTGACTAACTCCATATAAACGATCACATAGATAAAGGCAACGAGCACGAGAATTATTCTGATATTTAGTGGCTAAAGCATCTCATACCTGAGCAGCAGTGACCATATCATCAATTGTCGACATTGTAGAAGGATTCAAAGATGAAAAAAGAGCGGTTTGGACTAACTGATCTGTCTGAAGCCAAACATCACAATCATCAACATTCTCAGAGGCCTTGTTATCAGATTCCTTGGAGGACGAGCTCGCATATGCCGCAGGGCACTTAATCGAACCATCAACATAGCCAATTAATTTGACAGTTCGTAAAACAGAGGTAGCCCTAGTACGCCAGTGAGAGTAGTTGGAACCATCAAGCTTGATGGTGATGCAGTTGATCAACGAAGGAAGCATAATGGTCGTCATCGGGAACATATCCAAGCACAATAGAGAAATCAAATCGCACCAAACACACAATAAGCTTGTGAATGGAAGTGGACGACTGATTTAAATGTTGTGTGGGGATGGAGAAACAACGGCAACAGCGGACATGGGAGGCACACTCGAGTTGATCAAAGGTGCGTTATCGAGCGGCGGCAGTGCGTGGACGGAGTGTGAAGCGTGCAACAATCGTTTCCGATCGGCGATCAACCGAGGTTGGGCAGCGGCGGGGATCAGAAGAGCAAAGGCGCTCGGAAAAATAAGGGAGGAAAAAATAAGCCAGAATATTTTAGAGAGATCTGACTGATACCATGATAGAATGTACGAGCCACAGATAATTGTGACTGTGTGCATTCATATATATAGTGAGTACAAATGATATACAAAGTAGAATCAGATATGAAAAATGATATATACAAAGCCAATTAGAAACGATATTTCTTTCTACCTGATTCTAATTCATTTAATATTGCATGGAACATTGCTCGTTCTTGTGAAATAGACAGGGAAATTTGGTGAGCGATGTCTCAATAGATAGAGGAGCATGAACTGGATGAGACCGTGACAAGTAGAAGAAAAGAGGGAAAAACTAGAGCTTCAATGGCATGTGAAGTTGTTTTCTTCCCATCTTTTCACAACCTGGAGTCCACATTTTGTGTTTCTGGTGCGTACAAACAACTAATATCGACATGTGGAGATGAGGGAGTGTTTGGTCTAAACCTAGAAAAATGTCACATTTAGGTTATGTAAAATGGTAAAACCGCTCCGGGTATTTGATCTAAACCTAGAAAAATATCACATTTAGGCCATGTAAAATGGTAAAACTACTCCGAGCCCGCTCTTGCGGTTTCAAAATTCATTAAATAATCAATTTCTCTCTTCCACTTTATCAATTGAAACTGCAACTAAATCACATTATTTTTCTTTCCACGGTGGTTGAAACCACTTCATGGACCCCCTTGATTTCTCTATCTTACTCATTAATTTTACCTTTAATATTTAATTTAAATAAATTTATCTAACAAAATAAACTGAAATGTAAAATTTAATAATACACCTATAATTTTTAATTGGATTTCATTTTTTAATTTAAATTTTGAAATTAATTTAAATTTTTTATTTTATGAAACATAATTAAAAAGAACTATATATTTTTTCAAAGAAAGTAATTTTGATTTTTAAAAAGAACCAAAATTTATTTTAATTTTTTTAAAAAATCAAAACTTTTGAAGATATTTTTTGAATTTTTTGAAAATTTAAAATTACAGAAATTAATTTTGTAATTTTTAAAAAATACATTTTTTTAAAAAAATAGTTGGGCCACGTGTCCTTATCAGGGAAAAAAAGTCAGGGGTTTGCTGTCACATGGCCCAATCAGGGGCAGCCACATGGCAGCCCAGGCCAAAAGAAATGACCCGCTCGTCAGCGCATGCCATCACTATGTGCTCCCTGCCATTTTGTCAGCTCTAGGCAGATTGTGTTGTTTGAGCCGGAGGGGCGGGCTGAATCAATGCAACCTGCTCTGAGCCACCCACTGTCTCGGTTTCATTTCAAATTTTAATTAAACCCGCTCTGAGCCCTCTATTGTACATGCCTTATTGTGGGGGATAATGTTTAGGTAATTCCAAACAGGAACTAGACCTTAGAGCACCCACAATGGTATCTCTTTAACTCCACTTTTCTTAATAATGAGCCCTCCTTATTTAAGGAGAACCATTGTGGAATTTTAAGGATTACTCCTTAATAAGGAGTTGCTCCTTACTTAACGAGTTGGTACCTCTTTACTTGTGCATTGTCAACCAATCAATAATTGACACTTACTTTTGTATATTTAATTAATTATAAATTAAAATGCAAAAAAGTGTTTAAAAAGTGTTGATTCAAGGAGATCCATTGTTGGTAGTTAGTTCTTATCTAGTTTTAATCAAAATTCATGATGTGACACTTGAGAAGTGCTTCTTAAGTCCACTACCATTGTGGATACTCTTGGCACCTTTTGTTCAAAATTCCTTTCAATTTTTTTAGTAAAAAGGTGAAATCTCTCACTCTCATGACTCTGCCATTACGATACTACGGATTGATGAGAAGCTAAATTAATCACAACGTTCACGAGGTCAATTACCTTGTGGCTTTGGTCTTACAAAAAACCATCCTACAAAAGAAACTTTTCATACTATGATTGTAAAAATTCAAACCCAAAACTATTGGAATACTTAAACAGACACTTGATCAAAATATATCTTTCATATTTTTTTGTTAAGATTAGGAGAAGCTTCCTGCAAAAAAAGGATGAAAAATTCTTTACCGCAAGTGGATTTGGAACTTTTCATCTATATTGAACCTATAAAGCAAGACATTTTTGTCTTGGTTGACAAAGGGCTCAACTGCAAATTGAATTAACATCATGAATTTCCTTTTATTCTCCTGAGGCTGTCTTTGTAAATATTGTATTGTTCAGGCATGAATGGAACTTTTATTGTTTGTAGCCGTTCTATTTTTCCAGTTCTCTGCGGACAGAGGGGATCTGTCAGAAATCAATCAAATTCCATCTTGTCTTCTGAAATTAAGGAATTTGTCAGCCTCTGCCACATCTGACAAAAAACGTCAAGGACTATGTGATCCGTCAATAATTCCCTTGTCGTTCGTCTGACATATCTCAATTAAGGTTATTTCCTTACTCTCTCACCACTTCTTCTCATGCTTCCTCTGTTTTTGGGTCGATTTTTCTAATTGTTTTGCCAATTTTTTGCAGACAATCTAATTGTTCGTTTCCCGCAAGGTGAGTAGTTGGGAGAAATTTTAGTTCTCCACGTTCGTTTCTCTTGTATTGAATGATGGTCATTCTGATTGGTCCAGTTTGGGTGATGGTTTTACAGTAAATGGATCGAGCCAGTAAAAAGAGGAAGGCTTATGCCGAAATTCCTCTCTGAATTTATGTTTGGTGAACTATAATTCGGCTACTGTAGAGTTAGGTCTTGGTTTTATTGCCTCTTAGTTACTAATATATGCAGAAGTTAATTTCACATTATTAAATCTGCACTTTCAGTTATGTGAAATTATGTATTTGCTTGATTGTTCTTTTATTGATGGCTGGTGCTTTATCCGGCTCAACAATTGTTGTGGAGGAAAATCAACGAGGAAATTTGACATTAATAAACCTTTCTAGACACTGAGTTTTAAGTCTGTCAAGTTGTAATATTGCTTGCTTATATTTTTGTTAATGCCTGTTAGTTAATTCTGGTGAACGATGTTGTAGAGGAAGGGGAACATTGAATTTTTGAAAAAATTCAATATGGAAGCATTTCAGCAGATTTTTAACTTAGCTGCCTAAAATCCACTCACTTGGTTGGCGACAATACTCCAAGTTCAATTTTGAGGGACCAACTTCAGCTAAATTTTCGTTTAAAAAACAAGGAATATGGTAAAAGGCACAACGGAAATGCCTTTAAGAATTGACTGGTTAGATATGTAGAAGAGTTCCAGCTTTCTAAGGGCTGTTTAATATCATTTCTGCTTTTGATGCTTTAGTGACTAGAGATCTCTGCAGGTGACCTTCTTTGTTTAACTTTGATACATTTTATCAGGCCTCCTCAGAATTTACAATGCAAATTTGCCTAGGTATGCTACGTGTACTTAGGATATGTAGTCCTTTCTTTTGACTGCTTTGTAGCAATTCGAAGGATGTTTTAATGATTTCCTCCACAATTATAAAATTTAATCTCATGTCCATAGTGTATGTGTTTTTTAAAACCTGCATGAAGTAGAGGAAGTTGGATAACATTACATGGTTTACATTGGGGAGTAGAGCAACATTAGATACCATATGCTCCATTAGATCTTGCAGGTAGTTAAGAGTTGTCTTCATCTTGACCCATACATTTATACAAATCAGTGGAATGTAATTAGGTCAGTTTGTGTAAAGTTTATGGGAATTGTTGCTATTTGAATGATCCTAGGCAGAGATGACAAATTGTAAAGTCAGGGTTTTAAATTTTTTTCGGTATTAGTGAGTTCCATTATGGAGTTGAAGTTATTTGTTAAGGAGTTGTTTAGTATTATTCCTACACTTGATGTTGTTTCTTGTCTTGCCAAAGAAGGCCAGAATAAATAGATTAGTCATATTGTCATTGCCTCTAATATGCTAAGTATATTTTGCATGCATATTCCATTTTTTTTCGTTCTGTCAGCGACTATTTGTCTACATCAATTCTGGCTATATGTTAAGTATTTGGATGACATTCATTTTGTTTTTTCCTTTACTTTTAATATACACGATAGTATGCATCGGCACCTAAAATTAAATTTGCTGCATGACAATATGTCAGGCCATATGTTTTCACATGTCCATAATTCATTCCTGTAAAAGTTTTGTTGGGAGACCATTCACCAAAGGGTAACAATGTATAGATAGGCTTGAAATTAAGTAGTTTTTAGGAGCATTTTTTCTATTTAGCAGAAATTTTAAATAAGCTAATTTTAATCTACTTCCTTGGCTGCTAGTAGTACTCCAGGCTAATCTTTGAGCAGCCATATTGTGATAACTTTTAGTCAAAAAGCCTTAGCAAACTTGATGTAACAAACAAACAAAATCATGTAAACAAGTCAGGAATTGGCACTGTAAATGAGTTGCAGATTCTTGGCCTCTGATTGGGCACTTGAGGGTCATTATGTCAAGGTTTTCCTTTTTTTATATTGCATTCTACATGTGCTTAAGATTTATCTTTATCTGGAGGCATACATTTATGCAGATTAATAGAATATAGTTTGGTCCAAATAATATAAAGTGTATGGGAAGTGTTGATATTTGTATGAAGCTAGACATGGGCTACTTATAGTTAACTTAGGGTCGATTTTCTAGCTGTAAATGACTTCCTTCATGAAATACAAATTTTTTCTCCCATCTGACTATCCAATACCGTTCCTGCAATATACAAATCCTGTACTCGTCAAAGAAGGCTGCAGTAAATGGATTAGTAATATGTTGGTTGCTTTTACTGTGTAAATTACAGTTTGCATATATCTTTATTTTCTGCATTGTTGGTATTCCTGCACATTGCTTTCTTACCTGCATTCGTTACCGTTAATTCTAACTATGTATTATGTGTTTTTGGTGACATTGAATGTGTTCTTTCTGTTTTAACTAATTTTATATGAATTATGTTGTATGCATCAACATCCTCTTACAATTCTTTATGTACAAGCGATCTTGGTGTGCCAAATGCTATTGGTATGTTTTCCTGCTAATTTTTATTATTTTCCCGTTTGAAGAATAGAGTTTAAATGGACACTTTAAGTATCATTATATTGTAGCCCCATAGTATATAGTTAAATGTAAGCAACGGAGGATTAAATAATTGACAGCAACAACAAACGCAGTAATAATCATTCTAAAAAATCCAGCAAAAAATTATTCAACAACAATTAAATAGTTGACGTGAACTATCTAACAAACGCAGTATTAAATAGTTTCTGCTTTTAGTCTAACGAATGCAGTAACAACAATTCTTAAAAAATTAACAATCAAACTCAGTGAAACCTCCCTTTAAAGAGTTATAAATCAACGAGATATTTTATTAGAATCATGTATTAAGATTCAATTTGGGAAAGTCCGTAGAGATTAGTTTCGATTCTTTTTAACTCAATTGTTAATGCCTCAGTAATTTTACCCTTGTTCATTTAATTGGGGTTCCTATGATGAGTTGCCTAAGTTATTGGAAGATTCAGGCTAGAACTTAGCATGTTGTGTTCATTCCATGGCCTTTTGTGAGGAACCTAAGTTTGCCTTTTTCTTGAATTTGAAATTTTTATCCAGTGTTTCACCCTCCTCCTTCTTCTCATATCAGAATATTCGTTCTCATTGTTACTCTGATGAATTAACACTAGCAATGGAAATTTTTTATTTATTAGATGATTATAAGACTGAATGCAGACTTTAAAATTTCAGCAATTTTTTTTGATTTATCATAATTGAATGCTTTCCTTCTTATGTAGGATTTTGAGAATGTTTTACCCACTCTTTCTTGTAATGAGGTTGTAAGAATATGTGATTACTAATATCTTTGGTGACTTGATAGTTGAACTACACAGTTTTCTCTACGGTAAGCAATTTGTGTGAGTGACTTGTAAGCAGCGAAGGAGAATCGTATTAGCAAGGAAGTTAATTTTGCAAATTCTACTCATATGTCTGAGTTGGTTAAAAAGCGAAAATATAGTTACAGGTCTTGAAGTTCGTATGTTTTGCTATGTGAATAGAAAGTTTAGGAAGTTAGTTTCTGCCTTTAATATAAACAACACAGTAGAAAAAATATAAAGAATTTAACTATCAGTACCAGTGAAGGCCCCCTTCGAACAATCCAGAGTAACCGAGAATTGTTATTAAACTCATATACTAAGATTCAATGTTGGAAGCTCCACAGAGATTAGTTTTTGTTTTTCTATTGATTTGTAAATGGTAAGTGACTCTGCCCTTGTTGATGCAATTCTGGCTTCTATAATGAACTGCATAATTTATTGAACGGTTCTGGAGACAACCTAGGTTGTGTTAATTTCGGCCAGTTATTTCAGCAACCTAAGGGTTTTGTTCTCTTCAATATTAATTTTGTATACAGTATTTCAGCATTTTATTTTGACATAGGTTGATATGTTAAATTTGTCCATTAAACTAATAGTTTGCTCCTCACAAAAATACTGGAGTTAGCTGTCTGTGTAGTTTTTTTGCGAATAAACAGAGGAAGATGTTTAATTATAGTTAATACAGTTTATTACCATTTGAATGTAGCATTTTCTACTTCTCATATCCATGTATTCGGACCCATTGTTTGTCACTGCAACAAAGTTTAGGAACAGAAAGTATAACATTTCTACAGCTAAAATATTTTCGTTTGACGTCTTAATGCGGCTTTCCAATTATGATGCTTTATAGTTTGCAACTGATTGATTGATTAAACTCATGTCCTGCTTTCAAATTTGATGTTTTGGTATTACTCTAACCCTTGGTCAATGATTTTCTCCCTGTGCAATTGTTCCTTTGCTTTAGAACTCATTAAACATTATAAGTTTTATGTTGTTTATGTTTTAACTAATTTTATATTAATTATATTGTACACATCAAACAGTCCTTACAGTTGTTTATGGAATCAATGCACAACTGACTTAGAAAAACTCTTTCCATGGTCATGTTTGCAAGTAAGAGCGCCTTAAAAAATTGTACCTTACATTGACTTGAGAGATCAAGTCACTCAGTTGAGGATATTGACGAACAAGTGTTTGGAATAGAAAGAACTTGAAATAATGAGCTGATCTTACCGCTAATAGTAACTGCGGCCAGAAAAATAAACACATTTATTAACTTATAAAAGTAAATTTATAGGTAATTATATTTTTATTTTACATAACAGATTTATTTCTTTTATATAAATGTATTTTGATTTTGTGATTATGTATAACTGAATTCTGCTCTTTTTGGCAACCCTTTAAGTTCAGCAAATGTTTCCTTTTATGAATAGGGAAAAAATTCATGTTTTGCTCTCTATTTCACTTTGTTTCCAGAACCAAATAGTCACAATGAACATGGTTACTTATGCCTTCCGTGCTCAAACAGTTATGTCCCATGTATTGGTGTATAATTTCACAGTGACTTTTCGATAACATTTCCGTTCTGTATTACTTAGGATTGTAGTTTTGTACTAGCCCCTTGTGCTGGAAAATAACATTGGCTGTGAAATTGTTAAATGTTTGGTTAGTGTTTAGGATTAACTGTTAAATATCAGTAGATGAAAATTTCATGTTGTCATTTTCAGGAGTATACATTTTAGCTATGGATGATTTTTTATTTTTATTGTTTTAGATTGGATTCAATCTCTTCAAGGAAGAATGAAACTAAGATGGAGTCAATAGAACATATAAATAGCACGAGCAGATGTAGTTAACAGTCCAAGAAAGTCAAATGAAGATTAAGACTGTAAATGTAAAGGTTTAAATTAGATATCTAAGGATACATTTTTCAGATCATATCTGCCTAAGAAAACTACTTAAAAACAAACCCTTTTTATGCCCCATCATCTGATTTGGATTTCAAATCCTGAGATATTGCAAGTTGCAAATTTTTATCAAAGGTTGAAAAATTTTAAATGCTTATTTATCTAGCTTATATTACATAATTTCTAGGATTCAACATAAAATGGGCAATTCGGTCAGAGCTAATTAGTAACAGTTTTTTCTAGGATTATCTGAAGTGGACTTCTATGCTTTCAAGTTGAACTCCCCTCAAAACCAAATTAGTAGATCTTAAACTTCAAAAAATTGCCTTCTCTTGTCATAAGTCAAATCCTTAAAAGCAGTTTGGCGATGAGGATGAACATTTATACCACTACAAAAATAACCTCTATTTTGTATATTTATTTTTCTCCTAGGAAATCTCCAGTGGCAATTGGCATGGCCCCTGTTTTTGCATCAGATAGACAGATAGGTTTTTTAAAAATTTTGGGGAAGTTAAGTGCGTTATCTATGCCCTTGTCAATTTAATAAAATGCCACAAATTCCCTGCCAATGATGTTGAGTCAAACAAATTTCTGTCTTTCTATACTCCAACAATCTGGGATGTTAATTGTGCAAAATATTCCTTGTCATGAAACTTAAGTCAATATTCCATGATGTAAGTTAATGTAACAGTGTAGACACCATTGGAATCTGGTTGCAAGAAGGGTTACAGAGGAAGCATAGTTATGTTTAAGTCCATTATTTGTTGCTATCTTTCTTCCTATATCACTAACATGTTTTTGCTGATTGTTTGTTTGGAATATGGACACCATTTGCCTTCATCGTATGGACAGGAAAATGAAAGTTAACTCAGTAATTCCATATTTCATATTTTGAATCTTAATATATTTTGCTTTTCACTTCCTACATCATTAGGAGGCTGAGTAGTTAAACATATATGTTGAACATTTAATGCAAGGCGCAATAATTGATTAGATTTATTATGTATTTTTTAGGTGTTGTTAAATTTGTCGTTTTCTCTTCTTCTCCTTCAGTACTGTGTTTTTTGAGAACCTCTATTAGCTCTCATGTTTGAAAATTATATTTTTCCTTATTGCTAGCCTTTTCTTCCACTTCTCACCAAGTATTTATGATGATCGTTTTTGCAGTTCCAGAGATCCAGTCAGTGACCTTTTCAAGGCCATCCATAATGGACACTATGGAACCATCCTCTATTCATGCTGATCTACTTGGTCAGTGTCAATCTCATGAACAACAATATCTTCTCCCTCAGCCACCGTTAGTTCAAACTTGTGATGCAGGTTTCTCCGATTTTCATGTTTATGATTGGCAGTTTC
>JAULKM010124180.1:0-20448 GCA_032355605.1 Rubia tinctorum | reverse complement strand
CTAAAACGGGGAGATGTCACGACTAGGGTTCGGTGAGAAGTGAGGAAGGGAAGAAGACGCGTCTTCATCATATTAACCATGTGCTGAAATAACTATGTCTTTATATCGGAAGTGCAAATATAACCCTGAATTTATTGACTATGTGCTAAAATAACCCTGTATTTATATGTAAAGTGTAGATATAACCTTGACTTTATTGACCATGTGCTGAAATAACCCCGTCTTTATATCGGAAGTGCAGATATAACCTTAACATTATTGACTATGTGCTGAAATAACCCTATCTTTATATCGGAAGTTTAGATATAACCCTGAATTTATTGACTATGTGCTGACATAACCCTGTCTTCATATCAGAAGTGCAGATATAACCCTGACTTTATTGACTATGTGCTGAAATAACCCTGTATAACTCTGAGGGGTATTTCTGCTATAAATTTTTTAGATTTTAGTTCAAGGGTATTTTAGTCATTTCCTTTTTTCACTTCGCGAGAATTTACACGGTCAACGCCGGAAAGATAGAATTTGGGTATATCGGCACAATTTTTTCAAAATTTAGGGTTAGATTGACACATACAATAATAAGTTAGGGTTATTTTTGCACTTTCTAAGATTGCATGGTTATATTGGCACTTTCAGCCTAAAGTCAGGGTTATAAATGTAAATAACCCTAATTTATATTTAGGATCAAAGTTTACCAAGTTTGATTTGGAAAAAGTAAATTAGTCAATAATGCTGGGACAAAGGGAGTACAACTTTGGTTTTCATAAATACATATTTATTTCCAATACACCCCACAAGCTCATGGAGGCGGAGCAACATGAAGCTTGCACTGAAGAGTAGCAAAATGAGCACACTATTACAAATTAGAGCTATCGTAACACTTTCCTTGCAACACTTATTAAAAATGTTACGATAACTTATAAAGTATTACTTAAACCTTTGAAAAGTGTTACATAAATATTGAAATTTTTTACCTTGATTTAAAAAAGTGTTACGTTAGATCTAATGTAACATCACCTAAGGTAATACTTGAAAAAGTGTTGCCATATGTTCAAATTAGTATTATTATCACCTAAAGTAACACTTTTACAAGTATTACCTAAGGTGATGTTGCATTAGATCTAACGTAACAATTTTTAAAATATAGGTAACACTTTTCCATATTTAGGTAACACTTTTCAAAGGTTTAAGTAACACTTTATAAGCTATTATAACATTTTTAAATAAGTGTTGCAAGGAAAGTGTTACGATAGCTCTAATTTGTAGTAGTTATGAACCACCAAAGAACCATCTTCAATCTTGATATACTTAGACCGTTGATGAAAGATAGGATTGGCCGACATATAAGTATCACTAAGATTGTCACATAGCAAAATAGGTGGATGCAGAAGAGAAGCCTGAATCTCAAGTAACAACAGTTCAAGCCAAATGAGCTCAGTGTTAGCAAACATAATGGCATGATATTCCGCTTCCGATCTAGATTTAGAAACAACGTGTGGTTTCGGAGAAGACCAGCTGATGAGATTGCCACCATAATAAATAACAAAGCCATGCTGAAAACGACAATCACCCCCGTTAGACACCCAACTAGCATCAGAATTAGCAACAAGACGATGATCGATACAGGGCCGAAGGTGAAGACCAGAAGCAATCAAGCCCTATAAATAACGCAGAATGCGCTTTACAGCGGACCAATGAATCTCGGTAGGACTATGCATGAACTGAAAAACACTATGAATTGCATAAGAGATCTCGAAAAGAGTAATCATGACATACTGCGATACAAATTAGGGTCACACAACGGATCACCATATAGTACCCGACACGAAGTTGGTTAGATCAGAGAGGCAATCAGCTTGGCATCGGTCATTTTACTGCAGTCTATAAAATCACAAATGTACTTTTTCTAAATAAAAAAACATCATTCTTTGAGCGAGTAAACTCAATGCCTAAAAAATGCAGAGGATAGATATCAAGAAGAGCAAAACTATCATTCAACTTCACAAGAAAATCAAAAATAGAAGTCGAAGAAAAATCAGTAATATATATTTGGACCATTCACATAAACAAGGAGATAGAGAACGGTCTTACCTGAACGACGAATAAAGAGTATGATGTTAGACTTACAAGACATAAAACCATATATCTGAAGAAAAACATGAAGTTTTGTGAACCATGCTCGAGGTGCTTGCTTAAGACTATAAATAGCTTTCGTCAGGAAACATACATCATGAGATGGATGAGTCTTATCATGAAAGATAGGAGGCTGAGACATAAATACTTGCTCAAAAAGATCACCATTCATAAAAGCACTATTAATATCAACCAGACGAATGTGCCAATTAAAAGTAAGAGCAATCGTTAGAGTAAGACGAATGGTAGTAGGCTTTAACATCGGACTAAAAGTATCCACATAATCAACACCCTCTTCCTGAGTGAATCCCTTGGAAACCATTTTGGCCTTATACCTTTCAATGGAACCATCAACACACTTACAACCAGCAATAATAGAATTACGAGGGGGCGGGAAAAAATGTCCACGTCCCATTACGCATAAGGGCATCATACTCAGCTTACATTTCATTTTTCCATTCAGGAATTTTAGAGGCTTGTGAAAAGGTTTTAAGTTCAAAATAAAGAGAACCAGAAGGAGGTAAAAGATGTTAAGCGGTGACAAGAATTTTTGGATTTAAATGATTTGTTCCAGCACGAGTAACTACTGAATGTTCACTATCATCAGTAGCTCTAAATAAAGATGGAAATAGAGGTGGAGACCGTGCTAGGCTCAGTGAAACTGAGCGGAAAGCCGATGGCGCTGGAATGACGATGGGCAGCGACTGGAGTACTGGCGTCAGACGGGATGTAGGCACCATCCAGGCGCTGCTGCTTAGCTTGGCACGCCTGCGGAGGAGCTTCAACTGAAGGGGGCTGGTCTATTATTTCTGGTGCTGTGTTATGGTTGGGTTGCTGTGGGAAACTGGAAGCGGTGGAGCACTGGGCTAGGTGCTGCGGTGGCGGACATAGATCGGCAGAGGAGAAGGGCGCGATGATAGGGGAAGCAAGGCTAGGGAAAGAGAGCTAGAAGCGAGCTGAAGAAGTGACAAACGAACCTAATTTTACGTTCCTAGGACAAGGAAATGTGGTTTCATAAAAAATGACATGACTGGCAATATAGACGTGATTAGTTGGTACATGTAAAGACAGATTACCTTTATGATTAGAACTGTAACCAATAAAAATACATGAGGAAGAACGATATTCAATTTTATCAAACATATATGAACGCAAGAAAGTATAACACAGACAGCCAAATGTTTTAAGAAAATCATAGTCAGGAATTTTATAATGAAGAGACTCATATATAGATTTTTTTATTAAGAGTGGGAGATAGAGTACGATTATGCAAATAGACATAAATGTGAAAGGCATGTTCCCGAAAGGTGATAGGTAGACAAGTTCGAGAGAGAAGTGAGAGACCTTTTTTAATAATCGTTCTATGACGACGTTCAACAACACCATTTTGAGACTGAGTATGAGGAGCAGAAAAAAGATGAGCAATACCTTAAGTCTGAAGGTAAGTCAAAACTATACAAAATTCATCCCCCAATCAGATTGAAATTGTTTAATTTTTGAGCTGAACTGTATTTCAACCATTTTTTTTGAAAAAGTTGAAAGTAGTGAAGAACTTGTGATTTTTTTAGAAAGAAAATAAATCCAAAAAAAATTTGTACAAACAAAAATGAGAAAATAACAATTTCAATTAAACATAGAACTGGGGCAGTGCCCCTAACATCAGAATACACCAAATCAAATGGAACCCTTACCAGGTTTATGGACATGGGAAATAAAAAAATGACGACTTTTGGCAAGTTGACAAGACTCACAAATAATAATTAAATTATTATGAGAAATGGGTAATTGAAAATGAGAAATAAGACGCCTAAGAGAACACTCATGAGGATGGTCGAGACGTTCATGCCAGGTTTGAAGATCAGTCTTGGCACCAAGAAAAACACATGAAAGAGTAGAAGTAGAGGTAGTGGGTGGACTAAGACGATAAAGGTTGCTCTTAATTGTTCCCGTTAGGAGTATCCGACCTTGCAGATCCTTAACAAGACATTGATTTGGAAAAAAAACATATAAGCATTGTTATATGAAGTGGGTGACAAACACTTAATAGATTTTTATGAATATAATAAAAAATTAAAATATTATGCAAAGGAACGGGTTATTCAAGGATGGTAAAATAGATGAGCTCAAATGAGTAATAGGAAGAGACGTACCATTATCAGCTTTTAAGCCTTCAACGCCAATATAATTGGAATGAACAGAAAGGTTGTTAAAGTCTGAGGTGAAATGATTGGTAGTTCCAGAGTCAAAGAACCCAGCAGGATTGTGAAGAGCGGATGGTGGAGTGCCGATGAAGGCGACATAGGCCTGGTGCACGGTCGGCTGCTAGTTGCAGCCTCGTCTATGTCTGGCATAGCGAGGAGGGCGAGGCAAGTGGCCAGAAACTCTGTAACATTCAGGCGCTACCAGCAATTTAAGGCCTCATAACCTTGGTGATGAAATAATTGGCAGAATGGCTGAGCAGAAGAGCTATTTGTGGCTGAAATTAGGGTGCGGGTGGTAACGTTTACGGCGAAGCTCTGGACTGTCGCATAAAGTTCCTAAATCTGAGCTTCTTCCTAAAGTAACATGCCAAGGAGTTGATTTGAAGATACATTACTTGAGAGAATATTAAAGGTCAAACAAAAAGCCGCATAAGGAGCATCAAGGCCTTGGAGAACACAGTTGGCGAATTCATCATCAGAGACAAAGTGAGAACCTTCTGCCAATGAATCAGAGAGGGCACGCTTCTTCTCCACATATTCAAGAATGGAGAGATATCTCTTCGGAAAAGTCTTAAGTTGGTGCTTCAGATGCATCAAACTGGCACGATTTTGCACATAAAACATATGCTTCAAAATAATCCACGCGTCTGAGGTAGTGAGTGCACGAACAACATGGCGAGCAGGGAAGAAGAAATGGTTGATTGAATCCAGAGTAGCACTAAGCAATCCTTCTTCCTCCAAGTAACAAAATCTTGATTGACCTTTGGCAAAGATGGTGGCTTGGATGAGTATGAAGCGGCTTCATTAAATTCATACAGGGCCGATCCCAGGAAAAGAAACAAATCAAGATCATAAGAAACAAGAGCAGATTCGATTAAATGAATCCATAGTGAATAATTATTGCGATCAAGAGCAATTGAAGATTAGGGAGCTTGAAGTTGGGGGTTTGATCAGAGGTGGCAGCTATGAGAGGACTAGAATTATCGGAACACATATCATCAAAATTCATATAATAGGGTAAGTGGAGCTAGTAAAAAAATAAGGAGAGGGGCGGCAACCGGTCGGAAAAGTAAGGTGTGGGCAGCATAAATTTTTATGGTTTAGTCTACGATTTTTGAAAATTATGAGAGAGGATCGGGGTTAGGCTGATACCATGTACAACGGTATAGGTATTGTGTAAAACTGACTTGTATTCATTCAAGATATCAACTGGTATTTATACAAGAGGTTGGTTAGATAATAAGCAAAATTAGGTAACCTAATCATATACAACTTTGGTTTTCCATAAATATATATTTTATTCCAATAACATGAGTAAGTGATGGGATAAACTCATTTTTACAAACATACTCTACATCTAACAATACAAAAAGATATACCCATTTTTAAAAAACCACTCAATATCTAGCAATGCCATATTCTTTTGTGGCTAAAAGAGAACTACACTATAATTTGTCAAACGGTGTAACACTTAGTAGAGATGTGATGAGACTCTACCATGCCCTACCCACCATAAGCAGATCAAAACTACACTATCCATGAGTTTCTCAACTCATCAGAGAAAGTAATTCTATCAAACCAGCACTAGTGCAAACAAGACTTTTATATTCGGTTATGGGAGGGCTTTTACTGCAGTTATTGGCCCTTGGAAAACCACAATCAAAGAAGGCGCAGTTAATGTTTTTAAAAACTGCAGACAAAAGTACATTCGAAGGTGACTTCAGACCTATGTTGCACCGAGTCGGGGACGGGTACCTAAACGGGTAAGGATACGGGGACGGGAAACGGTAAAACTAAAAAATTATGGATACGGGGACGGCAAGGGTACGGATTAAATATAGTAATAAAAATTAATAATAATTTTTGAAATACTCAAACTGATTTAGAAATATAAAATCATATCAGAATCACATAGAATATATCATTACTATAATTAAACAAAATCAAATCAGAATCACACATAGAATTACTGTAATTAAACCTAATATAGCATTATTGTCAAGCTCAAAAGAGCCCCCTGGAGGAAATAAAAGTTTTGAAGCAGAATGGGATTGTGATGAATTATTTGAAAAGGGATAGTGAAGTGACAAAACTGTAGAATGGAATGACTTATATTCTGGCTTCTATTCTCCTGAAGGTGACCTATGAAGATTGAGGGACTTGTGAAGTCAAACATCCAAGTTGGGGTATTTTAAAATCAAGTAAGAAATTCCGGCGTGTTGGGGGGACATTTGAGGGACGTCCCCACCGCGTCCCCGCCCCAGTACCTGTCCCCGTACTGTCCCCGTACGGATTCCTTATTTACTATGCCGTCCCCATGCATCAGAGCTTCAGACACCCGTCCGATATGTGATGGGTATAGAAACAAAATTGGCAACAACTTCTGAGCAATAACAGTGCAGCGGTTTATATCACAATCATATAAATTTCTAATTATCGCACACACCAGCTGTTGGTTCCGCCCCTCGTCACCATACATCACCATCCCGCTGCCATACATCACACCACCAACACCACTTGACAGGGGCGGAACCAGGGGGTGCGAGGGGGTGCTGGCGCCACCCCTAGGATCCAGTGGCCCAAAATTTAGGTCCAAGGGCCACCAAAATCCATGGATTCTGCCCCCTTTGAAATTTTCAGTTGGCCCTTCCCAACTTCTGAACAATGGCAAAACCATGATGAAGAAGAAGATCTTTGGTTTTTCTTTCTTTTTTATTTCCTAACTTATCAAAATGACGCCGTTTTGATAAGTGAAACGGTGAAGGAAACAAAAAAAGAAAGGCTGATTGGGCAGAAACCTAATCGGCCCAAGAAAAGCAACCCTAAATGTCTTAGTTCTAAATGTTAGGCTTGGACTAGTCTTCATTCGCAGCAGCAGACATCCACTGCCCAAGAATTTATCCGTCGAGCCGACCGACTCCGCCATGCTCTAGCCGTTCATCTTCCGCGCCCCGCCAGCCGCCGTTCGTCCGCCACGCCACGTCCGTCCAAGCCTAACAGTTAACACGGTATGCAAAAAAAATTATACTCTCTTTTTCAGCCCCCTTTACCGGAGCTCTTGGTTCCGCCACTGCCACTTGATATGGATCTTCACTTAACATATAGACTTGCACCACCTTAGAACACACCACAACACAGCCTCATACAACAGTAAAGCAGAAATGATATCGTCGTAAAACATATGATTCGCATACTCAAATTCAAGTAACGATATGATTTGATAAGTTGCTGAACCTAAGAATAAATTCTAGAATCCACCAGGAAAGAAGATAAAACCTATGGAATATTATTGAATTAAAGAATAATTAATTTTCACCAAATATTTGTCTTAAATACTGTAAAAAAAGTCCTAAATTGGAAATAAGGAAATTTCGAAACAAAAATAAAAGTGGAAAATATTAAAAGGTTTTTTTGAGGTTTGAAACGATCTAGGATGACAAAAAAAGACTATATATCGTGGTAAAGCAGTGTGTGTTGACTTTATTGACCCATTTTCATTTCGAATAGGTTTCACAATAGTCATTTAGACACAGAATGACTATTGGTCTATTTATTTTCTGTGTTGATGTCTTCGTATTTTTTGTTGATATTTTTAGGGTAAAATACCAAAGTAGCACTATATAGTTGCAAAAGTGCCAACATGACCCTCAAGTTTTTGAAAGTAAAAAAAACCCAAAGTTTTAAATGGAAGTGCTGAGGTACTATTTCTGGCGTTGACCTGAACAAGGACGGCGTTGACAGGACCATAAAAGATGAAAATGCCCCTTAGCTCAAAACTTAAAATTTTGAGGATAATGTTGCCAATACTAATGTGGTCTTACCCTCAGAGCGCAACCGCCGCTACTTAGCTCCATCGCCGCACCACCACTGCACCAACGAATTCATTGTTGATTTCATCATTGATGCACCACCGCCCCAAACCCAGCCCCCAGCCCAACCCAGCCACCCACCTTTCCCCACCTATCCCATCCCAGATCCTGCCACCACCTAACCACACTCCGTCTGGTAAGAACCAGAAAAAGCTCAACTTAGCCCCTACCCTCATCCACCTAAGCCCATCCCCACCCACCACCACCAGATCTCTGTGCCCAACTCCACCACCACCGGTCATAAAAAAAACACTCACCCCCACCATTGGATCTCCTAACCACCCATTACCACCATCTTTGGTTCTATTGCCACCGCCGAGAGACACAAACCACGATGTTTCCATTTCTTCTCTTGCCACCAATCAAACATTTCGTATAAGCAGCGGAAACCCCAAATTCAAGTGGCTGACATCGCTAGGATTTGAGAAAGATGAGGAATTTCTTCAAACACTGATCGAAAAACAACGTGTCAAAGTACTTGGCGCGGAGGAGGACTATAGAGTAGAGGTACAATTTCATATCAGACTGATTGGTAGCCTTTGCTGGCTCTAAGCTAAAGCTAAAGTCACTCTTGGAGACAGAAAGCGACGAGATGGAGGAGTACATTTGCCGAGACGGAGGAGCACATCGGCAAAGGAAGAGATGACGACGGTAGAGATGGAGGAGAACCTCGACGGAGGAAACAAAGGGGCGCATCGACGGATGAAGAATTAAAAAAATTGGTGGTGTCGGCCGTATATTTTGATGAAGAAGTGGAAGTGGGCGTTTAGGGTTTAGGTGAAGATGAGAAAAGTAGGGGCATTATAGTCATTACCCCTTTTAATTTTTATTTTTTCTCCAGAAGGGCAAAAGAGTCGGTTCTTTGAATTCCGGCAAACAATTACCAGATTGGGTTGTTTGAAACTTTCATGAATTATGTAGGGTTATTTTGGCACTTCTGAAAATCATTGGGTTATATTGGCACTTATGTCATGAATCTAGGACCATTTTAGCAATTTTCTCTATTTTTTTAATCTAAGTTTTGATATCATTGTGTTATGCTCAATAATGATGTTTTTCATATGATAATCGATACCTTTATGAGATTTATTAGTATTATTATTTTATAGGTTTTAGTTTGAAATTATATCAATGTAATGTCTTGTTGTTTTAGATTTTCCTTTGATTTTTATTGATATGAGTTGAAGTTTTGATTTCTAGATTTCATATTTATTGTTAATTGCAGTTTTTGATCAATTTATTTTCTATGTTGATCTCTTTGTGTTCTCTGCTGATTTTTTAATGTTTTGGTTTTGATAATATTGTTTCATGCTTGTGTTGATGTTTTAGTGGACATGTGTGATCTCGATTTTCATAAGTTTTATTTAAATAAGTTTTATGAGAATCTATGTGTTTTTTGAATTTATTAATGTTTTTTTAAATTCAATTTGAATTTGTATGAATGTAATATTGTGATGTTTTATGTTTTAATGATATGAAATTATGTTTCGGGTTTGTAGATTTCAAATTACTATTTTTTTGGAATTGTTGATAAATGTACTGGTTTGATCTTTTTGGGTTCTTTGTTGATGGTTTATATTTATATTTCAATGTCACTATTTCTAGCTCGTGTCTTGATACTTTAGAATTTGTAATGATTTTTTCTAGCCATAGTGATGTAAAAAAATACAATAAATTCAACCAACTAACTAAATTGTTATTTTTTGCTTAAATTTTGTATTATGAATGTATCTGCAGTTTTTTTAAGTTGATGTTAATTGTTCAATAGTCTCAGATGATTGCATTGATGATTGCAATTTTTTTAAGTTGATGTTAATTGTTCAAAGGCTAAGCTGCTATTCTCTGTTTTTGTCAAAGGTCATATCAATACACTTGGTTGAGCCAAAGTCCAACTGTCAAAGAAAAGATCTTTAATCCAATTCTACTTTTGGATCACACTTTTTTCCAGGTATAGTTATGGTATTCAGAATATATCGTAACTCTATTATGATAAGACCCATATTCCTACATGGAAAGTGCTTGCTCATCCCAACATGATTGGAGTATCTCTCGGGGTTCAACCCCTAAAATTACCAAGGTATTCTTTCATTCTATGCATTCAATTCTCAGTATTCAGATCAAATACTTTTTGTCTGACTTAAGTATCAAAGCATTTTCCCCAGCCACCACTAGTAGAGACTAGCCCATTAAAGGCGGCGATAGAAGGTGGTTATTTGTCAAAAATGTGAAGCTGCCTTAATTTAAAGGTGGTTATTTGTAAAGAATGTGATCTAGGTAGTACCAGGGTTATGATATTTTGTATTTTATCCAGTGGGGGTTTTTAGTTGACTTAGTGAAAAATTTAAGGACACCATGTCCAAAATTTCTTCGCTAACTATGTCTTATGAAGTTAGCTTCATAAATTGTTGAGGAATTTATGAATGTAGATTCAATAATGTCTAAAAAAGGGACTCGTGATGATGCATCACATTCACGAAATACCTAACCCACGACATTGGGATTTAGTGGCGATGACAATGATTTTTTCAACGAGAGAGGAATAACCAAAACTCATTGTAGAACACTATAACATAGGATGGCTAGGAAAGAGTTAACTACATTGGTTTTCAACAAGTCAGGCAAGTGTTTGTCCAAAGAACATCCAAAGTGGTCTAGCTAGGTCGCGAAAATAGAAAGAACAAGGGTGGACATAAAATCTGATAGTTGGCATGAGGTGCCAGATGACTATAAGGAGACCCTATGGATGGAGTGCAAGGTACCATAATGGCCATCGTGTTCTTCACCACCTAATTTCTGCTTCTCTTATTATACATGCTAACTTTCCCCATATTCTCACTCCCATCGTTCAAATCCTCATAGAGACCCTTTGAAATCGATTTCTCGGATATGGAATATCTAAGAAATAAGTTAATGACCATGATGTACAAGAGTTGGCGAGAACAAAAATATAATTTGTCTATAGACTATATTTTTTCTTCATAAAAGGTTATCAGCCATAGAAAACGTATACACACATTCAACCAGAGAGTTGAGAGATCTAACAGAAAAGGGCATTGGAGAATGATTTTAATGTTAGTAAAGTAAAGTCAAATTTACAAAGTATTTAGATTAAGGTGTATTTGGTGTTGACATGTGTCCAACATAGGGTACACGAAAATAAAAACAATGCATAGCTAGTTTGAATCTAGTCCCACATCGATTAAGCCGGGGGGCGGTTATGGATCGGCAGCAATGCAATTAGTGGAGGAACGTCTTGAAAGAGATGTTCAAATTGTAATCGAGGCTAGGATGACCGAAGAAGAGGCAAGGGCTACAGTGCGACCAATGGATGTGGATGACAACGATAGGAGTGATTTATTCCTCAAAGGCTGACAAAACAAGGAGGGTGTGTACGAGAAAAAGGACGAGAAAGAAATTGTGGAACGAGTGGTAATACTTCAATTCCTTTCTTTTTTCTTCACTGACTTATTTTCCCGTTCACATGTGTTAACCAATTCCTTCCATTTGATGCTTAGGAAAATTTAAAGAATGATGAATTGGAGGGAAAATTCATACCCACATTTAATCGCGACATCCTTATTAAGGCTACAAGAAAACCCGACCGCCCGGGGCGTATTAGGGTAGTGGGAGCATTCATGACCCAACGAGACGCATTTAGGATTACTCGGTACTATGGCCGTGCACAACCATCACGGATCCAAACCTTGTAAAAACAAGCTCTTCAAAAAGAGAAACGAATTGAGCAACAAGACATTCTCTTTCGGAAGTTGATCCAACACATGGGTCTCACTATTCTGGAAAACTTAGATGATTTGATGGCCGATTGGACACCGCCATTGAGAGGATCACACCATTCCCCCAAAGATGTCGATGTAAATTGGCAGACAATCATTCAAACTCCTAATGACGAGGTCGGAAACCTCGACAAGGCCATAGTCACAACGGATAAAAAGGTACACATTTAAATTCATAAAATATTTCATACCAATTTTTGACGTGGTTGACAAATGTAATTGCATGATGTGATGTAGGGTTCATGTATGTGTGAATTATACATTGATCAAGAGATAGATGGTAGACCACTCCACGTAGCTGGTGGAGTTTTGCATGAATTAATGAGACATCATCTCACGGTAGCAATTGCAGAAGATTTGTCTAGAGTTTTTCTGGAGAAGGCATTGGTGAAGGGTGTCCTATTTCCAATTTCGGATGACGAATACAAAAATGTTGGTCCCGCACATGGAATGTTGCTTTTGTGGCCGCGTTGACTAATTTATGTCGATCCTATAAAGGATCGGCATTTGAAGTCACACGACTAAAAACACCTACAGCGTTCCCAACAACACCGAAACCGATCCACAAAACACCTAAACCGGTACAAACAACAGCGGACAAGATTAGACAACTGGTTCCAAGAGCATAAGTCCCGAAAAACTCACCTCACTTCGTACGAGTGCTATACAATTGGTTTCAACTACATGAACGGAACTCAACTTACTCATTTCTGGGAAACAATTGCATGTTTGGTGGGAAACGAGATATCATCACGCTATAGAGTGATTTCGAGGACTTATGGAAATGTGAGCAAGTTAATCAGACTCTAATGTCCATATATATTTTGTAAGTCAAATATATATATATATATATATATATATATATATATAATTTTAGTTCAACTTAACTATTTTTTACTTTCACATTGTTTAAAACTAATGTGATTTTTTTAGTTAGAATGTACATGTATTTTATATATAATCAAAAGAAGGTATGGGTAGGATACATGTGCCGGCGATGACTCAAGAGATTGGTTGTACAAACCAAGAGAGAATTGACTACATTCGGAAAAACCTTGGGAGGAAGGATAAGAAATTATTCATTGTGCCCTACATTGAAAGGCTATAGTTGCAATCCTAATTATATTTACAAAGTCCATTTATGCTACGTTATGAACATTAATTTCATTTTTTTGTCCAGAGAGCATTGGAGATTAATATTGATTGTACTGGAAAAGAAATGGGTGTATTGGATGGATCCTTTGCACTTTCAACCATTAGAAGTATTTTTCAAGGTTTTGGAGTCCGCCATGAAAGACACTAGCCAGGGTGATGGAATCAAATTTGAAGTGGTCAAAATCAAGGTATATATTGGTGCATTTGCTTCTTTTTTTCCAACGGGATTTATTTATGTGTTTCTATACATTACAACTTTTATATATGTTGGTTTGAATCAGTACAAAAAACAAGTGTAAATATGGGAGTGCGGCTATTACGTAATGTTGTACGCAATACAGTGCATAAACAGCGTGAAGTTGGGTTTACTTGAAATTGACAAGGTAATTATACATTTCCTTCTACCAAACATTAATAGTGTCACAGTGGAAATGAACTTAATATTCGCTAGTATCTTGTAATTCGCAGGTTTTTCCAAAGGCAACGAGGCCCTATTCAAAAGAAGACATAAACAACACAAGGAATTGTTTGGCTAAGCATCTCATTCTCAGTCGCTCCACAACTCTTGGGAACCCTAACTTCGTATAGTAACACAATTTAGATATATCAGTGTGATGTGATAGCTCGGAATAGAATTATATTGATTTCTATTACATTCGATACAATATTGCTTAGCAAGTATTTTCTATACATTTTTGTTAGCATGTAGAACATTTCCATGTATTGTGTGACCATTGTGGCCATAGATTGAGGGCCATTTTGAGTCAGGAATATGAATTAAAACAACATTTTTACCATTAGAGTTGTATGGGGTTCCAATTTTGTAAGCCAAATCGGCTCTTTAATGTTGTGCGATCCGATTTCATTTTCGAGCCCGAAAGGGTTATTCACTGTGAAAAATATAGAGCACACAAATTTACAGCGGATGACAAGAATTGGGAGATGACAGGGGACGTTCGTACCTATAGGGCCGAATTACTGGTCTGATTTAGACTCCAAACTCGAAAACCATAACGATTTTGATTTTGGAACTGTTCTTCCAAGGCCAACGGAGTTGCCTATTTTCCGAGTTCGGAAAACATGTACGGTGCTTCCTCCGGCCTTTCAAAGGAAAATATGAACCGCATTTAAGTAGAATTCTGAGCTCGGAACGTACCCTAGAGCCGATAGAAACTGCATTTGTTCCGAGTTTGGAACCTATTAAAGGCAATTCCACCGACATTTTAAAGGCAGTTTATAACCGCTTTTAATGGCAGTTTTAAGGCAGTTTTTGGAACCTCCTTTAATTGGCGACAATAAAAGGCATTACCAGAGAAGACACTTTGAATGTGTCTTCTCTGGTCCGATATAACTGCCTTTAATGACCCTTCCCCCACTAGTGCACCTCGAGGAGTCTATTGTGCAAGTTCAACACATTGAAGCAAGCTTGGTCTATCAGATCAAGGTTCAAGAAGCATCAATTGTCACACCTTATGGACCCGATTGTCAACAACTGGTCACCTTTTTCAATGGCATCCTAAAAGAAATATTCTTGTTGTGGCCCGCCATAAGCGATATCTGAACATTTTGAAGCGAATAACATATCGCCGACACTCAATATATCCGCAGAGGCAGTTGGAGCAACAGTTCAATCTCAGCTATAGGTTTCGATGGGAACAATGACATGTACAAAATTAGATGTCATCGAGAAAGAGCACCTCCAGTTCAGATTAACAGAATTTGATGATTTCCTCTAGGATCGGCGTAGCTCTCTTCCTATTATGGAACCATTGTTAATTGATCCAGGAGGAATACCATTCAATCATTGCAAATCCAAAGTAGAGTACTTTTAACCAGCTAACACAACCTTTCATAAAAATAGGGATTCAACCCAGCAATTCCCCCATGCATGCCATAATACAAGGTTTTCTACAGATATGCCTAACATGATTGGTGCATCAATAAGCTCCGCCACCCCCAAATATAATGGTACTGCAACCATACCCACCATATAAGTCCATCAGCATGAGGTTTTTATCAAACCACATGGTGCCACCAACAACATCAGCGTTCTAACCAGACAGGATTCATCCATCACAACAATTTCCCCACAGATTGACCATGGCCAATTAGTGGGTCATCCCTCAAGCCTACCCAATATGATTGGCATCCGTTACAATATTTATGGACGGGTTTGTACGTAGAAGTAATCCTTCAACCTACGACATGGGTCACATCACTTTCTAACACGGATTCTATTGAAACTCATACAATGGTGAGCACCAATTCTGCTTACTCAAATTACCCTCAGATACCTGTCCGGACCTAAAAAAATAGGTTGATAACACAAAGCTTAATGCTATTGATTGCGAACTGAAGCGTATGATTGGAATTATTGGACAGGAAGTATCTTTCTCATTCATGCCCTCATTATCAGCAACACCTCGGGATCATACATGGAATTTACCCTTCAACTTTCATATCTAGAATGAAGAAACAGATCCGGCGCAATTCCTGATAAACTATTATCAGGTCATAGAGTATTTGTCCAAACATTAAGTGCAAATTGGTAGGTTCCTACATTAGAGAGAAGGCCTTGCAGTTTAAGTCTCTGCTTAGAGGATTTTTTCCCCAATTTTCACTCCTTCGGTCGAAGTCTATTGACTCATTTTTACTAGTTGAGAAAGTTCACTGAGACCATGATAGACCTTCTAAATATTTGGCAAAATCCTCATGAATAAACAACCATTTATAGGCATTACACAGAAGAAATTATGGCGGCTTTAGATATGACACACACAATGGTTATCTCAGGACACATAAGGGTATGAATAATAACAAGTTATATGAAGAGCTTGTGGTTGATCCCCCAACTAGCATTGAACAGCTTCAGGGCATCATGGAAATATACGTCAAGGTGAAAGAAGTGACTAAATGCAAAAGAGCAAACTACAAGGTCAATTCATGAGGCCGAAAAGATCTGAAATTGCTAGCAAAGTCTCGAGAGGAAGGATACATCTGGTAATTGTATTAAGGGTACATATCATGTCTAATTGACATATCCTTCATCCTCTTGCACCGATGCCCGTTAACCCAAGCAGAAAGGCTTGGATCTAGATGAAGGCCAAGTAAATACGAGTATAGAAAAATTAGCAATCAAGATCTATTTAGAGAGGGGAAGCCTAAATCTCATTTCCCAAGACACTTAATCGACGCAGCTGCCAATAAATCAGTTCTTACACACAAATGGAAAATGTACGAGACTAAAGGCATTTTGAAAGATGGAAAGTTTTTAAAAATTGAGCCTGTCCTAATGATTATCCTGCCTAAGTGGAAACATCTCTCACAACCAACCTGACGATAAAGGAACCATAGATACATTATCCAAGATATGAAGCAAATCGTAGCCATACCAAAATTCACATTTTAATACATTACCCACGAAGATTTCGGAAGTTAACACTACATACCAGGCAGACTCATAATTAATTTTAATCTCTACTTCGCTGCAAAAATCTAGCGATAGCAACCCGATTGTTCCCTTCGCCGCTAGACACTTTCATTTGAACTCCTAAACGCTATGTGGCCTGAAGACTTATGGTATATATAAGCCCAAGTATCATACCTGATTCACACAGAAGCTAGATTAGTGAAGCAGATGAAGTGTTCGTAGTGCGAACAATGAATAGAATCCTAGAAGGTCGTGTCACATAGCCGGTGCTATTTAGTCGGAGAAACATTCGACCACTACCATAAATGTTAGACACACAGGTGCCACTTTGCCCAGGTCAATAGAAGGTGACCATCATATATATGCTGAGAAGAGTCGTGTAGCCACCACAATTGCCTCAACCAACATGCTCTGAGTATCACACGAGAAACATTCGACCACTACCTTGATTTTATTTACTGGTCTTATGGGCTGAAATAAGTGTGGATTAGGGTTTTAGTTTAGGTGTTATCTTTTCCTCTCCCCAAGACACACACATTGCTTTTAATTTTCATCTCTCCCAAAGCTTGAATCTCCATTATTTCTCACTCCCTCTATTCTCCCTTATCCTCTCAAACCAACCCTTTCTCTCCATTATCCTCTCATTTTGTTGTGTTCATAACCATCATTTCTCCGAATTTCACTCGATTTTTGGTTGATTTTAACCTAATCTTGGGGATTTTTCCTCAATCTGTAAGTGTTTTGGCACTCCTTTTCATGTTTTTACAAAATCCACTAGTTTAATTTGTGTTAATCCGTAAGTGTTCGTATGTTTTTGTTCTTCTTTATGCTTTTGAAGTCGAGAATCATGTTTTTGATGTTAGGTCCGGATGTGTTGGTTTGGTTTTATCTTCATTATAAATATGGCAATTTTTACATATTAAACTCATTTTTCACTGATTAAACTCATTTTTTCTTGTTTTTATACTCCGATGTTGTTATTTAATGATTATAAACAGTGGCTTTTACGATTTTCTTGAAGATGAACTCTTACATGTTCTTTTTTTGACAATATGTGGTTTACGCAATCTGTTTTTTCCACAACTATTATATAATGGCTACTCTGTATGTGATTGTATTGTTTAGTTGATTTTTCTGGGTTGAAGGGTTCAGTAACAATATTTGCTGAATTACTCTGGATTCTATAACAATATTTTCTGGGTTTTAGGTTTTTAGGGTTTTAACGCTATTTGATGTGTTAAATAATGGTCATTCCTCCTTTTTTCTGAATTTTGTTGCGTTCTGTAACAATATTTGCTGAGATGTATGCTCTGGCTAATGCGTTAATCTATATTCAGGTTATAATGAAGATATTTTTTGTTCTATGTCTTAGCCAAATTAGAAATTTTGGAGGGAATAATTATGCTCTAACAGCCTTGTAATAGATTACATTTTTTGAAATGTACGGTTCATGGCAGACAACCCAGGTCTTTTAGTCGCGTCAACAGTTTTTTCTCCAACTTTTACCAGCTTTTTGTGCGCTTTTGTTACTTTAGAAATTCCCCACCTCATTTTTTTTTTAAAATTGAGGTGGGATAGATGGAGTATTAGAGGAGAGAGAGGGGTCAAGAAAGATGCAATTGTTGCAACGTGGTCTATGTAGTTTAGTACATTTTACATTAATATTTTCTTAAAAATATATATTAAATTAAGTTATTTTAACCCTCAAATATATGCTTGCACTCTTTGTGGCTAGCTAGTGGTTTTATGCAAGGCAATTTTGTAAGAGACTCTCTATGCATCATGGACATGGTAGCGATAGATTCAAAAAATTATAAAGTGGAGGTTCAACAAAATTCTCTCTTTATACGGGATATAGAAGTGTAAAATTTTAAAATTTATGAAAAAATAACCTAAGATGGGGTAAGGAAGTGTAGAAAACTAAAATTTATTAAAAACTAACCCAAGAAGCATTTACTTCCTTTTAAATCTCTCAGTGCATCCACTTCTATTTATATACCGCGGTAATAAAGTTCCGATGAAAACCACGGATTCCTTAATCCACTAAATAAATTCTGTCATGAAATGTTCACCACTAGGAAATCACAACTCCAAAAGGCTTGCATATAAAAAGTTAGCATAGTTAAATTATAGTGGACGAAACCATTAGCGTTCACCAAATCCTTGTTAAATGTGGGTTTAGTGCATATATACTCAGTCTGCAGGGCTATTTAAAAATGTTATTAAGTGATTATGATGTCAAATCGTTGTCCCGCTGTTTGCTCTTTACCCAAATATTTAAACCAGTTCCATTGATTAGTGGCTCTCGTAATTAGATCGATGGTGCGAAGAAACCTTATCTTTTCCAAATTGGGAAATATTCCCACTTTGCTCGACTTGCTTGTTTCAGACACCTTATCATCCCCGATCGATGTCTTCTCATGCCTGAACCTTAACTAAATCCTTCCCTAGAGCTAGTTAGAGACCAGTTTTATGCGGCTGCAATACCACTTAATAATTAGTAGAAATAATTAAGAGGGAAATGGCTGATATTACTCATAATAAACTTCTTATTTTTCCTTTTAATTCGTCCTACGATAAACTTCCTAATTAATACTCTTCCCTTTTTTGGTAATTAAGAAAAATTCACTAAACATACCCCACATCAGGTGGAGTTCATGTGATTCACCCAAGCTTTCTAATTTGGACTAAACCAGGTGCGGCGCAGAAATATTTCAGTATATATAATTCGAAAGTAACGGAAGTAGAATATTTCATGTTTTAGTCAGGGACCATTAGTGGGACTTTCTCAACGGTCTTAAATAGCAGCACCTGGTCATTAACAGCCTCAGTTATTCACTTGATCAGGTGCACCTGGGAACCTTTTCAACAACAACAACTAGAAGAAAATAAGGGTATTTTTCTTACACCCTGAAAATGGCCTGGTCGCCAAAGATGAAGAAGAAGGCTCTGTGTTACATGATCATCTTGCTGGTTTATCAACACTTTGAGTTGATTTCTTCATCAAGAATCCTACTGATGCATCATCAGGCACCTGCCAGCCCACACATCATAAGCAGCCCTAAGGCTCCGCCGATTGATTCGATTGCATTCAACAGATACAAGCAGATGGAACTGGAAGCTTTCAGGCCAACAAGTCCAGGTCATAGCCCAGGTATGGGGCATGAATCTCCACCAGGTCCTCATGCTTAATGTGAAGGCTCCTCATCTTCATCCCAGATGAAGAAATTAACCAGCCTTTTTAGTTTTTTTCCCAAGAGTTATTGAGTGTGTTTGGCCGGATTCTCAAGTGTTTTGCTTATAAGTTAAACATTTTTTTTAATGTTTGATACACTACTATAAGTGCTAAAACTGAAGCTATTTTTTGAGAAAAAAGTTGAATTTGGTCTCCCCCTACTTACAAAATAATTTAACTTTGCTTATAAACACAATTCTGCAAAACACACCCTTAAAATCTCATATATGAAATATATAAACGGAATTTTTTCATGGTGGAATGGAAAATGTTCATTTGTCTTTCGTTATTTCGACCCTACAAGAAAAGAGGATGACTCTCCTTGGACCTTGGAGAGTGAAATTTTATAGATTTTTAGGACCACTTTGATCGTGTCATGGTGATCATCATTTAGTGGAGATTTAGTAGAGAGAGATATTATCAGAGTATTTCAATGCGGCTTGGTTTCTCACCAATAAGATTGCGTGAAATACTGAAATGTAATGATGCTGGTCAAGTGTGGCTTCATCAATTTTTATCTCTTTGATCTACATGTGAAAAATATTTACGGAGTAATAATTGTGTGTTTGTATTCATGCTCTTGGGTACATTATATAGTAGTACAAATGACCTATACCAGAATTGGAAA
>JAULKM010124171.1:0-20449 GCA_032355605.1 Rubia tinctorum | reverse complement strand
GGTCCATGGAGTGGTTTGGGAGTGGTTCTCACCATTGTGGAGAAAAAAGTGGAGTGTTTTAATTGTGGTTTGAATTGCTGAGGTGGAAGAGAGAGATTGATTATTTAATTAACTGATTCAATTTGTGTGGTTTGGGAGTGGTTCCCCCATTGCACATGGTCTAATACTGCACCGCAACAGCCCTCTCCTTGTCTTCTCAAAAAAAAATTCTTCTTAAATCTTCTTTTTCCCATCTTTCCATGACGTGGAAACAATATTTTTTAAATTGATATTCTTTTAGTATTTATTCTATTGAATAAGTGTGGATGTATATCTATACATCGTTATTGTTATTCGACCTGATATATTAGATTGTTGTGTTCATGTTGATCACTCAATTTAATTGTTCATATCGATGTATTTTTTCCGATTTGATTTTACAGATCGTGTGTTTCTCTAGAGGAGTGCTGTTCTCGATCTGTGTTTTTCAAGGTGTTTCCAGTTTGGACAACATAGATCGTGTTTTTGATCAAGTGGTGTTACAGTTGCTGAAGATCCTTACCCGACGTCGTGATATTGATGTGTAGTACGCTCCTCTCTACCAAGTGGTCATGATTTTCGTGAAAGCGAGTTAACATCTCCAAGGGCGATGTTAAAGATTTATTGGGTCGCTACTCTGTAATAATACAAACAATTAGCCTGTTTGACATGTAATTTATATATCATTGCAATACATTAGTTACTGCTATATACTAGTTAGGTTAGATGTCAATTTCACTCATTGTAATCGTCGTTGGACGTTTTTTCCAGCATCGTTGAATTATTGATTTTAAAAAAGAATTAATGAATAACTCGACATGTTTTCATGCTCTTTAGGGAGTCCTCTTTATTTCACAAATGACCAATAAACCCTTTTGTACATAAGGATTCCTTCCTCAAAACTCGAAACTTGTCCTCAAACTTAGAATTGTAGAATTTATTGCTAATCATCTCAACATCCTCCTAGGAATGTTGTTCATGTGGAATGTTTTTTCCATTCAATAAGTGATATGACTCTAGAAGCATGTGTTCCATAATACATTTAGCATATTTGTTAGTAACTTTTGTATGGTTTATTACTAGGTTTAGTTGTGTTTACATCACAAGAGGTTTAGATAACCTTTGTTGGGTTTCTTGTCTAAATCTCTCGTTTTAGATTAATAAGACCTAATGGAAGCTATCTCCTTACAGACATCTAGACCTATTTTGTAAGCTTCATTGTAGATCGCTCGTAAGCACTTCAGAGTAGACTTAGTGAAGACAATTCGCAAGAATGATAAAAGATATTGAAGGTCATTCGCAAAGATGGTAGTTGACAGAAGGTCACACGCTGTGTCATGCAAGAAGAAAGAAGTTGAAGTCCGAAAGACTTAGAAGGCTGGCACGGCCTGTGCCATGCAAGATAATCGTGTAGCTAAGTACAAGAGCGAGCCGCCTACTATTGCACGGCCAGTGCACTCTTGACTTGAAGGTCCAGTCCGCACCCCGTGGACATTTGCACACCCACACTATCAGAAGATGAAGAACTCAACTTTAGTCCGCGGCCTGCAAGGAACTACACGGGCCACGTTGCTCAGTTGGCTAAAACTCCATTCAAGTCGGCGGCTTACAAAGAATTTCACGGCCTCGCCGCTTTGTTTGACCAGGAACCTTGCCTTGTCCACGGACCGTGCACTATTGCACTAGTCGCGTGCACTATTGCACGGCCCATGCCGACGTGGCTGCTAGGGTTTCCCTTGGTTTTGGGCCTCTTGAAGGCCCATTTCCCACCTACTATTTAAGGAGCACTAGTCTACTAGGGTTTAAGAAGTTAGAGAGAGAGAGTCTTCATTATTTTAATTCTATTCTCCTAGTTTCAAAGAGTAGGTAGAGAGAGAAAGTGAATAACCCTTCTCTCTTTATTTTGTATTTCCTAGTTTTGTGCCCCTGGGCATTGAATCCGATGGTAAAATTGGGTTCAATGCTTAGGTAATCGTTTATTTATTTGGGGATCTAATTTGCATTAATGACTTGGCAGAGATTTTTTGACATTTTAGGTCTCCCTATCTTACATGTTTACGAATATCATGTTTGATTTGTTCTTTACATTTTTGAAATGATGCATGTTAATTATACTCTTTGATACACCACTATTGTATGTGACATGAATCGTGGTAGGCTTGTTTGCCCTTTCGGGAGTGTCGGTTAGGATGTTGTGGTCCGCTATGTGAGTGTATATATATGATCTTGAGCACCGTCCCAATTAGCAAATCCTAATTTGACTGGATGGATTGTACCCTGATAGGTAAGGCATGATAATTTGTAGCTTCTGGGGTTGTACTTAACATTGTCATTTCAACCCTGGAGTCATCATGAGATACTGATTCCTTTGCCTCTATAGGCCTAGGGAGAATCGTTCATAATGGAGTGCCCGAGATGTATTTCTTTATAGGGAAAAAAGAGCGCATCTCGGTTTGCCACATGACGCACTTTCCCTAATTACGGTGGCGGCGTTGATAGGATGAACGTAAGCACCTTTGTGTGATAGACATTAGGAAGTGTCGACACTCAACCACACTATGTGACATAGACATTGAGATAGGTTTATATATCTTGTATGCAATAGAATCTAGGATCAAAGCCATCTACCGGTCATGTTACACAATTATCTCCATGGCTTAGCTTAATATAGTTTGTTCTCCTCCTTTACATGATTAGTAGTTTGTTAGATAAAACCCTCCCAAAACCTATGTTTGCAGCACTAGTTGTTCCCAGCACACAATCAGAGTGACGCCCAATTGTGAGTCTTGTATAGTTAACCTTCAAATTCTAGAGTCTCCGTGGATGACCCCAGAGCTCTATAGTAGTTGGTAGTGAGTACGGGAGCAACATTATAAATATATTATCTCTAGTCTCCTAGAAGATTAAATTTTGGCGCTATTGCCGGGGATGCTAGTTTAAAATTTTGATTGTTAACTTTGTTGACCAGTTGGTAGTAGTAGTTAGTGTTTTTCTTTTTGTAGCTTTAGTTGGTTATTGTGTTGAGCTTCTTTTTTTCTTGTTACACCTAATTTGGTTTGCTAGTGTTCTCTATTGGACCAGTAGTGTCTTGCTTATTATTTATGGTACATACCATTTCCACGAACTTAGGAGCCTACACTATCTACTACAAAATGCAGATGGTCGAAGAAGGAAGAAAAGAACAACTAAAAGAGAGGTTCCGCAGGGGAAAAACATTTTCATAGAAGAAGGGTTGAGATGGCGGAAAACAATAGAATGCTTTGGGACTTGATGGCTCCAATTTGTAGAATCAACCCCTTTGCATAGTCCACCCGCCTTTGTCATCGAATGTCACTTGTGAGCTTAAGAGCGGCATGATCCAACTCTTGCCCACTTTTCACGGGATGGATAGAGAGGATCCCAACAAACACCCTTTGGTGTTTCATTTGGTTTGCACCAATATGAAATCACCAGGGATGTCGAGGGAGGACTACAATTTGAGGTTATTTCCTTTCTCGTTGAGAGACGGTGCTAAGGACTGACTCTACTACCTCCCACCATGCTGCATCACTTTAAGGATGGATATGAAGTGAAGATTTCTCAAGAAATACTTCTCAGCTTCAAAGTACGCGGGTTTGAAGAAGTAATTGTCCAATATTTCACAACTTCATAATGAGTCCTTGTATGAGTACTGGGAAGCATCTAATGAATAGTTGACCTTATCATCCATTCAAGGAGAGCAATCTTTTGTTCTACTTCTTTGAGGGTTTTTGCCATGAATACACGCACATGGTGAATATGGTATATAATAGTTCGAGAGCAAACAAAAGCCCCAATGGATACTATGGCCTTGTTTGTAGAGATGTCAAATAGTACACAACAGTTTGGGACCCGATCACGTGTGATGATTTTTGAGGAGCTCGCTCATTCTCCCAAGCTTGAAGAGCAAGTTCATGATGAAAGAATTTATGAAAGGGAGGACGCAACAAGTGAATGTGTGTGGTATTTTCAATTTAGATCACTCGACCTATACATGTCCACACATGGTGGATAATTTTGCGAAAGTGAAGGGTTTGAATTTCAATGGTGGGAATAGGCAGTTTGCTAGAGGGCATCAATGAGGTTTCTGAGGAAACCAAGGTGAGGATCGTCAAGAGCCCTATGCAATCTCATTCAATCCCCGTTATCATGAACACCCAAACTTTAGGTGGCGAGATGACAACCTAGGGTACAATCGAGGATGACCCCCTTAACCTTACCCAAAGGGATAAGGGCCGTCCAACACCAATGCGCCACTTTACAAGTCGTACCGATAGGAAATTCTTGAGGCGATTGCACAATTGGCAAAAAAGAGTGATTTGTTAATTGAGCGAATGAGAAGAGAGATTGAGGAGCTAGGCACAAGAGCCTTTTCATGTATCAAAATTCAACTTACCACTTTGGTGAGCAGACTTGAAGCTGGAGACTCTGGGAAGCTACCGTCCCAAACCTAGGTGAACCCATGCAATGTGAATGCTTTAAAATTGAGAAACAGGAAGGAGGTACGCAAAACTGAGAAAGAGGTTGTGTAAGAGGATGAAAAATTTGTGGAAAGCAACAAGACCAATCTTGAATAAGAGGAAATAGTAGTTGAGGAGAATCTCTCAAAGGAGCTCACAACCACCAAGGCGAAGGTCAACCTTCAGTCGCCGTTCCCTAGTGATTTGTGGGGAAGGCCAAAGGTGGCATCCAACAAAGCTCAAATCCACCTAATCTTCAAAAAGGTTGAGGTTAACATTCCAATTTTATCTGTCATCTAACAACTTCGTCCATATGCTAAAATTTTAAAAATGTTTGCACTAGGAGAAGGAATAAGCCTAGTAGAAAAATAGGTCAACTGAAAATAGGAGCAGTGGATACTTTAGCTTACAAGAATATTCCTAAAAAGTGTGATGACCTAGAATGTTTTTAATCCCTATTTCTCTCGGTGGTAAGTTGGTTAAAATGCTAAGATTGATTTTGGCGCCTCTATCAATGTTATCCCATTTAGGCTATATAAGAATCTTTACATAGGTGAACTTAGGGACACTAGGGTGTTTGTCCAAGTAGCTGACCACTCCCAAGAAAAAGGATGTTATGGTTAGGGTGGGTAATCTAGTATTCCCGGCGGACTTCTATGTCCTTGGCGTAATGCACGATGGAGGTGCACCCCCAATTTTATTGGGGTGACCATTCTTGAAAACATAAAGGACTAAAATATATGTCCATTTAGGAACACTAAACCTTCAGAATGACGTTGACAAGGTTGGTTTTGAAATTTACAAGTCTAAGCATGAACCATCTACTTCTTCTCTTGCAAGCAATGACATAACCTTATGTGATGAATTTGTCCAACGTGATGAATCTAGCATGATTGATGATGATGAGTGCCTTGATGAGAGTGATGAGAGAAATCATACCTTGTGCTTTGATTTTGATACTCCCTCTGTCCCAGCATAAGCTACACACATACTATTTGACAGTCAACACTCTCAAAATTTGACCACATAATGGAATAAATATATAAACAATAATACTATCGCATGAGATATTTTTGGATTTTTCGTAATAAGTAGTTTCTAAATATCAAATTTTACTTGCCGATATTATGCGTAGCTAAACATATTAACAGTCGAACATGTTTCTTGAAGACCATGAAAAAGATTCCGTGCAGGTTATGCTGGGATGGAGGGAGTAATGATGTTGATGACACATATGCCATGCATAAGTTTCATGATAATCTTTCTATTATGGATTGATTTTCTATGGTCACTAACTTGCATTGGTTTGTGGAGTGCGGCGAGGACTTAAAACCTGCTAGGCCACCTCCTAAACCCAAGGAAATGGCTAAGGAGTTAACACTAGTTAAGGATGGACATAAACTCTCTATTGTGAGCAAGGAGCGTGAAGGTAAAAGGTAACACTTTGTCGAGACCTCTCCACAAAGATGCCACTGTGGGTGGAGTCACAGATGGCGACTCCAGAGACCCAATGGTAGGTTTTTTCTAATTTGAATGTATTGAAGAATAAGTCGTGAGGTAGACAATAAATATATGGTATTTTTCCTTGTTTTGTTTTAGCATTTTTCGTAGTTGATTGTTTACATATTTATGTTTGTGTGACAAAGGACTTTGTTAAGAATTCTGGTTGATTCACTACAAGAAAATAGATCTATTACTTTGCCCCGTTTACCTCGGTTTTTTTGCTTAGGTTAAATAACATAGGCAAAAAGTTCTTTTACCTCAATTTTTTTGAAGTAAATAATATTTTTAAACCCGGTTAAAAAAAGAGGTAAATAATATTTTTTACCTTGGTTATGTTATTAACTGAAGTAAAAGGTTAAAAAATGGAGTAAATAATGTTACCGAATTGTGTACGAAGTCGCATATGTTGTTTCAAAAGGCTGTTCAAAATCGCATTATATGTCTTTCCCATCGTCAGTATGTAAGAGATAGGTTAAAGTAGAAAAAAACATAGAAATGGACTTTGGAAAATGGCGAAGTATTATTTAAAATTTAAGAAAGTTAGTTTTGTTACATTTCGATTGAAAATGTTGGAATAAAAGGGAAAATTACAACTATCAAATAGATAATGTTAAATAAAGGTACTTAAATTATTAGAAAAGTCAATGAAAATATCCTTAAAAATAGTACATAAATAAGAATAAGAATTGTCTTAGAGTTTCAGCAGCTATTGTATGATATTCAAGGTCAAACACAAGAGGCTCTAGATTGCTCCGTTGTGTGGAGAACTGCATGAAAACAAATAAATATTAATTGTGGTAAAGTGTGAAAATATATTAGTAAATATCTTTGTAAAATGGTAAAAGACCTGGAAAAAGGGCGACTTGATGATCTTTCGCCAGCCATTTGTCCTGGATTAAAAAAGAAAATGTTTAGGGCAAACTGGACCTGGAAATGCATGGTGCGACGTCGACTATATGTCATAGATACATGTTAGACAAAATTAGTGGCTTGGTCAACGTATACTCGCAATGTCGCTACATTGTCGAATAAATCAAATAATAGATCGACTTAGAAACGAGGTTGCATTTAGAAATTTTCAATAAACTGAAATGCCTGCATGTGACATTGTTAACAAATCGGTAACATCAATGGTCAACCCAAAATAGGTGCGACGTTTCATACATATTCCTTGACATATGGATGTACGACGTCACACAAAGTTCGCAATAATTAACATGTGACCAACACACTGTCGACGTCGCATACATCTAAGGTAGCTACGAGAAAAAACACAGAAACCCAGAAAAAATGATGCTTTAAAAACAAACAATTACTGAAAGTTGTCCAAGACCATACCAAAAAATCGTAACTAGGTATACATTTAAGGCAACTTCCCAATCTAACAGATTAAGAACTAGAAAACCAAAATATACAACACATTCACAGACCATAGATCAAATAATGTAAAGTAACAATTCTTGAAATGTAGGTGTTAGAACAGTAGAAAAACCATACCTTTGAGAAGAGAGAAGAGAAGAGATGATATGATAGGAGATTGTTGGAATTCGTTGGAAACTTCTGACAAAAAGCTCGAATTAATTGTGAGGGACCTCTTATTTATAGATGTTTTGGTGCGACATCATTTCTGACCCTTGTGATGTCCGCTTTGTAAAGACCAAAATCACACCTATGTTGGTCAAAGCGAGATGGAATCGACCCATCTTCGACGTTGCATGTTCATATGGGCCTAAAAATTTCATCCTACAAGCTTGTCGGTAACAATTTGAATTTATTAATAAAATTTGGTCACGAAAATATTAGATAGTTTCAGTATGATTGAAACAAATTATTCATTACACACAAGTCTTGGTCATATTCAGAGTAACCTTGAACTTCCTCTCCCTTCTCCTGGTGAAAGGAAATGGACTAGTCCCCTTTATCTATCCCCTACTACTTTCTGTTACAGTTGGAAAGATTAGTCTACATTTTTCACACTTCGGTTGTTTGTGGCTCATTAAATCCATTTCATATACTCATGTTGTTCAATATATACTCATGTATCAATTACTCAGGAGGTGAGATCAAAGACACTGAACAAGGAGATTATGAAACAGGTGTAAGATAATTACAAAGCCTCGCATTTGGGTAATAGGATGATGGTTTATGATGGGGCGAATAGTTCCTACACTGCAAGGTCCCTGCCTTTCAATTCCAAGGAGTTTGTCATAAAGTTTCCTAACCGGAGGTGTGTACTCATGGGCTTTTAGAAACTATAAGGGGATAGTGTTTAATTATGATTTTATTATTGAAATGACCCATCAACATTATTTTTGTTTCATGTTACTTTGCATACGGTGTATATTTTTTATAATTACTGTTCTCTGAGATGCAAGAGGGAGAGGGAGTTTAAGCTCATTCTGAATTATTCATTATTTATTGCTAATATGTTAGGTCAATTTTTATGGATTAAATAACATTAAAATAAAATTCAAGAAATAGATTATAGATTAAAGATTAAATACATACAAATAAATATTGTTCCAAATTGGAATAATTTTTTTAAAAAAATGTTCAAAAGTCAGTACAACTAACATCAACTTGAATGATAACACTAAAAACAATGGGCCTATCACTATTTAGCAGCTCGAAGTAAAGAGTGTCCCTTACCTTGAGTTCCTCTGCATTAAGAAACTGGCTAAACACCTTTGGGGTAAGGGTCTTGAGCCTCATTTTCCCCGAGTAGCGCATGTCATACTTCATTATGTTGCACTGTAGCACAACATGCAACTTGTACGTCGGTAGGAGATCCGCAGTCTGGTCTGGGGCATACTGAATTATAACCAAAAAACCACATTTAGTGCATATGAAAGTAATTTATAGAAAAAGTTAATTGAAAATAAAATACATGTGTAACAGGGAGGACTTACCAAAATTGGAATTGAACTGAAGTTCGTCTGGCTCAGAGTGCAGATGAAGTGTGGAATAACACCCCTAAAGTAGTCTTTGGACTGTCCTCATCTGAATCGCTATGAATCTGCATTAATCAAGGAAATTGTTAAAAATCAAATTAGAAAATTAATAATCAAATAAAAAGAATTTCAATCTAAAAAAAATTGCTCACCTCAATTGGGGCACGACTACTCGAACCAACATTGTTAGGTATAATTTGTTAAATTCATATTGTCAAGGATGATAAATATTGTGATAGAAAGAAAAATGGTTTGATATAAATTGGTTCAATCAATCTACTTAGTTGCCCAGGTGTCGTACTTTCATGTCGGTCCAAAATATGACTTGACTGACATGTATGAACGACCTCGCTGACACGTTGCTTGAAACTAATGGGATGGTCGACATGTCTAAGAAACGTCTCTAACCATTCAGTAAAAGTGGTTGATTAACCGAGAATGGTGAGATGTCTCATTCAAGCTTCAATCATAACCGAGAAAATATGAATGAGCGACATCGCAAGACGATCGCTCCAAACTAAAGAGGATCGAAGGACTAGTGATGTCGCATTCAAATCTAACAGATGCATTCTCAACAGCAGAAAACTGGAGCAGACAAAGGTTCCAAATAAAAAATAGGACCGGTTAATAAGAGAAAACATAACATCTAAATTTCTACAACCTATAACCCTAATCCATAAATTCTAAGTTGTCTACAGAGATGACCTCTCTCTCTCTCTCTCTCCAATGTGTGCGAACTCACACTCACTGTGTGAAAAATTATTCCTAATTTTCTGACTATTTTGCCTATGATTCATCCATGGGGAAATCGGGTGGAAAAAAGAGACAGTAACAGAGGGTAAATCAGAAGGTGAGGAAAAGGAAGGAGAAGCAAGATGATTTGCAGCAATTGGAGATGTTGCGGGAGAAAATTCTGGAGTTGGATCAGATTGGGGACAATAAAGATGTGGCTGATAACAAAGATCTGACTCCACCTATTGGAATGGAGGTAAAGCATGGAAGAGTGAAGGAAAATGCAGTGAAGGAGCCAAGCATTGCAGGAAACAAGGATGAAGTATCTGGATCTCTAAACAAATAGAATTGGGCGGATAAGGTGGAGGAAATTGATGATCATAGCAAATCCTGGAGTGAGACATTTGTGGATCACAGAGATAATGAGGTAAAATAATATCTCCCTGTTGAAATTGAGGGAATTAAAATGGGTAGAATATCTGTGGGGGAAGTTGAGGATAGTTCTAAACTGTGGAATTCTTTTGTGGTGGTTGAAGGATTTTTTAATAGAATATGGAGGAATTGAATTATGAAAATTTGGAGGTTAAAAATGGGGTATTCATGATCAAGTTTAAGCTGAAAGAGCATGGGGATGAGATAGTAGAGCTTGGCATGATATTGTTTGATAATAAACCAGTTGTTATAACTGGGTGGGCTAAAAATGGAGAAGTAGAGAATCCTGATTATGTACTAGTATGGATCTAGCTGCCCATGATTTATCGGAAACCCATGGAAACCTAGCATACTCAGTAAAATTGTGAGTGCTATAGGTAAACCTATTAAGTTGGATAGGGCAACCAAAGAGATGGAGAGACCGAGCTTTTCTAGGTTACACGTAGAGGTCAAAGTTAATGATACTGTTCAAAATATATTCCGTATATAGATGAAAATGAAGTAATTCAGCATCGGGAGGTCATATTCGAATGGTTACCAGTATGCTGTGGGAAATGTACTTCACTGGGGCATTTGATCGAGGATTGTAAAATGGAGGAGGTTAAGGAAGCCAAGAACCAGGCTGTTAGGAAGGTATATGTGCCAAAAAATTAGATGGATAAAGGGGGAAAATGTAAGGAAAATGTTGTAGAGAAGGCTTAAAGAAGGGAAGTTTTGATTTGTTTCAGAAAAGAAAAGATGATGGAAGTAAAGAGAAAGTTGATTCAGGAGGAGGAAGGGAACATGTTGGAGAATTATGGAAGATTGTTCAGAACCAGAAAACTAATTGCATAGGAGAATGAGGTGAAAGTGGGTGTAAGGGGGAAAACAGGAGTGCTAGTTCTTCATGACTGAAAAAGCCATCAGATGAATGAGAACTTATTAATATGGAACATATGGGGGTGTAAATACTATAGAAAAACAAAAAATGTAGAGATTTTGTAAATAAAAATGGAGTTGGTTTTCTGGCACTATTGGAAACAAAAGTACAAAAAGAGAAAGAGCAGAAAGTATGGAAGAACATGGGGTTCAGGTGGAAATTATAGACAAATGGTAAAATGGTAAAGGGAGGCTGAATCTGGTTGGGGTGGAATGAAAATCTGTTTAAGGTGACTGAAATCATGAAGGGAGTTCATTATATGGATATGAAAGAAAAAATGACTGGTCTGATGAAGGAGTTCTTTGTGACAATTGTGTGAGGATTGAATGATACTATAGGGAGAAGAGAATTATGGAAGCAATTAGAGAATATGGGGAATGGAAGAAACTGTCCTTGGATAGTGGTTGGGGACTTCAATGCACCACTGAACCTAGATGACAGATCAGGGGGAAAAGATGTTACAATTGTAGAAATAGAGGCTTTCCAGGACTTAGTGATCAAGATGAGGTGGATGGAGGTTAAAACACTTGGTCCTAAGTTTACTTGGGATAACAGGAGGAAATTAGGAGAAATGGTGCTGAGTATGATTGATAGAGCAATGATCAATCAGGAATGGGTGACAAATTTTAATCAGTCAGTTTGTAAAGTGATTGTGAATGACATTTCCGATCATTTCCCACTGCAGGTGAGAATTAAAAGAATGACTCAGAAATCAGCTAGGCCTTTTAAATTATTTAATATGTGGATAAGATATTGTTAGTATGAATATTGTGAAAGCAGCATGGAGGAAGGGAGAAAAGGCAGTATGGTGGAATTAAGGAGAAACTTGAAAAGGCTATAGGGTCATTATCAGATTTGAATGTGAAGAAATTTTCTCAAATTGAGAAAAGGGTTGATTAAGCTAGACAATAATGGCAGGAAAGAAGTGAAGAGATGCATAAGAGGATTAGCTCAGTTTCATTGCAGGAAATGGAGGGGGGAAAAGGAAAAAATCTCCAGGAACTGGAAGAAGCTGAATTTTAATTTCTGAAGCAGTTGGCTAAAATACAATGGAAGCAGGAAGGAGATAGGCCTACCAGATTTTTCTATGCAAAACTTAAAGAGAGACAGTACACAATCAGATCATCAATCTGTATGATGGAACTAAAACATTGGAAGGGCTAGAACTAGAAAAACATTTGTTTGAAGTTTTAAAAGTCAGTTGGAGATGGAGAAGAAAATGATAAGAGAGATAATATAAGAAGAAATTACTGGTGGGAATGTTTTATCTCTTGAACAATAGATGACATTGAATGATGAGGTCAAAAATTTAGAGATTATAATGGAACTGAGGGGAATTAAGTCAAGGAAGAGCCTAGGATTTGATGGGTTTAGCAGTAAATTCTTTAAAGCGGCTTGGGAGTATATTGGTTATGAATTTGTAAGTGCAACTAAAAGTTTTTTTGTAGGTGAAAAATTTCCTAAGAAGTTTAGTAGAGCTGTGCCCTGGTCCCCAAGATACCATATCCTCAGATTGCTGGTGATCTTAGACCAATTTCATGCTGCTCAGTGGTATACAAGGTAATTACTAAGATCCTATGTGCAAGACTAGGTGAAGTATTACATGATATCATTGATCAGAATCAGGAAGCATTTATCAGAGGGAGGCCTATAGCTCATAATGTGTTGTTGGCACAAGAATTGATACATAAATATAAACCTAGAGGAATGAGGAACGGTTGTGTCATAAAAATAGATATAAGTAAAGCATTTGATACTGTCAACTGGTGTTTTTTTTGTTAAAGTGGCTTAAAAAACTAAAATTTCCATCTCTCTATCTGTCATGGGTTGAGGAGTGTATGAGATCATCATATTTTTGTTTGTCTTTGAATAGTACTCTCACTGAACATTTTAAAGGAAAATATGGAGTTAAACTGGGTGACCCCTTATCACCATTACTGTTTGTGTTAAGTATGGAGTTCTTGACTAGAATGTTGTCTAAGAGTTATAAGAAAGGAAGGATAAGGTTTCATCAAAGGAGTAGAAGGGTGAGAGTACATAGTTTGATGCTTTCAGATGATTTATTAATTTTTTGTAAAGCTACTGAGAAATCATTAAGGGGTGTTAAGGATATTCTTAGGAGGTTTCAGGATATTTTTGATTGGCAGTGAATGATTTGAAATCCACAGTATATTTCTCTGCTATTGAAGATGAGGAAATAGGAAGGTTGGCAGGAGTGATAGGAATACAGAAAGGGGATTTCCCTATGAAATATATGGGCATGCTCCTTTCAACATTCAGATGGGATAGGAAGACTTATGAAGTGCTTATAGAGAAAATTAGTAAGAGACTGAAATCTTGGTAAACTAGAAACCTCTCATATGCAGGAAAAGTTCAGTTAATAAACACTATATTACTGAGCATGTCCGGATTCTGGGCTAGTATTTTTAAACTGCCCGAGGGTGTTATTGAACAAATACTGAGAAGGTGCAGAGAATTTTTATGGAAAAAACAAGAAGAGGGCAGGAAATTTATCCCTGCTCCTTGGGAAGCTATGTGCAGATAAAATAGGTGGGAGGAATGGGGTTAAGAGATCCATCACTGTGGAATTAAGCCTCATCGTGTAAGGATTTGTGGAGCATTCAAGAGAAGAAGTATTTGTTGTGGATTAGGTGGCTGCATGCCTACTATTTAAAGGGTAAAAGTTTTGAAACAATTCAATGTCAAATGTCTCAGAGCTGGATTTGGAAGTACCTGAATGGTTTGAAGATGAAAATGGCTGGAAAATTACAGAGATGTATAAACAAGAAGTGGAAATTCAGTATAACTGAGGCCTACAATATTCTGAAGGGGGATGGAGAAAAGTATCAATTGGCTAAGATGATTTGGAGTTCTAAGCTTCTTCCAAAACACAACTTCTTTTTGTGAATACTGTTAAAGGGGAAGTTAGCTACAATGGAGAGACTGAGCTGATTTAACATTATAGATTGGCAACAAATATGTGCATTATATGAAGAATAAGAGGAGACTACTAAACATGTTTTTACCTAATGTAAGTTTACAAATGAGGTGTACAAGAGACTAGGAATTACTGAGATATGCAGCTTGAGGTATTTGAAAAAAATCCGGAAACTGAAGCTGATAAAGGGACAGAGGAAAAAATTCAAGCTGCTAGTTGCAGCTATGTATACAATTTGGGAGGAGAGAAATTCAAGAATTTTTCAGAACAGGAAATGGAAGTTGAAGCGCTGAGTTGTAGAATTGAAGAAGAGATGAAGTACTGACTGGGAAGTTAGTCTTGGTTTTTCATTGAGCTGAAGTTGAATACTTAAACTGATTTTGGGTTTGAAAATTGGGCTTATAAAGCTTTAGTTCTAGTTGCCTAGGGTTTTTTTAGCCCAAACAGGGCAACATATGGAAATAAAGATAGCCTAATTGGAGTTTAGCCCTAAATCTTTTTTAAGTATTCAATTCAACAACAATTTTGTAGTTGAAATCCTAGAGTGAGGGATCATATATTGTAAGGTACTTTTTTTGATTGATTTGAATGAAAATTTACGCTTATCAAAATATAAAAAACCCTAATCCAAAGGAATTTCAGATAAAAAACACATTTATACACCATATGTACATATCAAATTTAAGGGAAAATACAAAAATTAAAGTAATCTAAGGAATCTAGAAATCACGCCTTTGAGAAAATGGGTTGAGAGGCTGTTGAAATTCGAGGTAAAGTTGAATGTTTGAAGTCATTTATGAGGTGGACTCCACACACACACATATGTTCGTTATAAGCTGTTGTGAATTTTGCCCAACCGGTACAAAGTCACGTATCACTCGACCCTATTCATGATGGACCAAGGTATAAGCGGGGTCGACTAACCTCAATGCGGGCCTCACCATTTCAGCCTACTAACTTACCAAATGAGCCCACATTTGTCCAAAAGGAAATTAATTGACCATTGTGAATTCCGCCTAGGCATGTGCAACGTCATAGATTAATCAATTATGGAAACATGTTATCGACATATGAGCGACATTGGCTTACATGAAAGTAGGCCTCTCCATTTCAACCCATTAGCTTAGCAACTGGGCCCACGTTTTACCAAATCGAACATAATTCACCATCATAACGGTTAATAGTATTTAAGAGCTAATAATTGAAATTTATAAATGTCCATGAACTTTATTAGTATCTGGTTCGATCGAAATCAATTTTAGCACAACAGTTGAACTTTACAGTTTTTACACTTAGGTCATTTCGAGAAGGTGGGAGAGCACAAAATGCAAAATTGGGGATACAAAATTATCTAAATCATATTGTCACAATCATGTTTTTCTGATTTAGGCATCAAGGAATCAAAGTATTCATCCCTAATTATTATTAGGATTCCATTAATACCCTTACGATGAGCGTTATTAATTAAAACGATAAATTCTACCTCATAGAATCATACGAAATTACACACAAAATTTTGCTAGCGGGCTCAACAAAATTCCCAATAAGAAGAAACATGCGATTGGCTGTCATGTTTGCTTGCTGTAGTGGACCAAGGGTGGTATGTTACACTTAACATCCTCCATCTTTAACATTGGCCCGCCCCTTCCCGAGCGTCGTTAAATATGAGAGAATGACGGTTAGGGGTCAAAGATAGGATTTATATGTTGCTCTCGTTCCTACCACTACACTACCAAGAATGGTAGGTAGCAGCAAGTACTCGGGTAGTCCATAGAGATGTTAGGAATCTAGTAATCTACTAAAAGAAACTGTGAGCAGGTCGTCAATCCAACCATGCGATAGGAATAAACAGTGTTGTAAAAATAACCATGGGGGGGGGGACTTTCACAACTATCAACTACTAATATGCAATCAACGGAATAAACAATATAAACAAACACTCGGGAAATATTGGCGTAACATGGTTGATGTTATTTCGATCATCGATTTCATCAAGTACAAGAACTTAACCATATTCTAGTGTTTATGTCACGTGGTGCAGACAATGGTCAAAACTTCTCCCTATCTGTCACATAGAGGTGTGCGTATAAAATCTTCCATTAGCCTCGCCTCTGCAACTAGGGGAGCGCAACAATAGCTATGGCACATTGCGCAGGCATGTTTCTCTCCCGTGCGATTAAGTCCCAGGCGGAACACCACAGATGGACTACCCCTAGGCTACAAAGGTAAAGGAAGTAGTCGTCTTATCGATGTCTTCTAGGATCAACAAAATAATCATAGTTTTATTTCTACTCTATCTCTATCTCTACCCACAACCCTTCAAACCTCTTTGGTAGGCTAACTAGATGCATGGTCGATCGTGATAATTAACGGTAACTTTTGTGCATACGCCCATTTTCGAACTATTGCACCCCAAGTGCATATAAGTTTCCTTAACCAGGGAGTAGCAATAGTGCGCCAACATGAAAGTATACTCGATTGTGTGCCAACAAAGTGTGACTTTCATGCAATTCATAAGAATATTAATAACAAGCCAACATAATGATCACAAAACACATAGAAATAGGTAGATCTTAAAATCTCACAAAAATAAACATTAACACCTTAATACAAATATAATTCTCAAGCTAGATCCCTACTCCCTAAGCATTGAACCCAAGTATTTTATTAGATTTAACACTTTTGGGCAAAAGAAAGATAAAAAGATGAAAAGAAAAGAAGCTAGAGAGAAGTGAGTGTTTTCTCTCTCTAGCCACCCACTAAGATCTAAAAATGAACATTAACTTCAACCCTCGTAGACAAAGGTACACATATATAGTAATAGGGAATTGAGCCTAAAAATAGGTAAAAAAGTGGCCAAAAAATATAGCCGCCGCCAAGGCTCGTGCCGGCGTGGGGCGCCGACCTGGCACGGGCCGTGCCGGACGTGTTGAGAGAGCACCGCCGGACGGGTCTTCATTTTCTCATTTCTGATCTGCGTCATGCGTCATTTTGCACTCCCCATCGGCTGGAACATTATTTTTCTCAATACCTCGGCGCGCCCTACGTCATTCTTCACACCCCGCGGCCTGGTCTTGGCATTTGTGATTTGAAATGGTGCGAGATGTGTAAAACAGAACGTCCCGCCCCCATAGTTAGCTAATTTTTGGGTGAAAAAATGGGACCCTCATGCTTGATTTGGGCACGACTCGTGCCAGGAGATACGGGCCATACCAAGACCCCCTGACACTGGTCATGCTAGTTGGTGTGGATCGCGTGCTAGATTTTGGTTCGCGCCAAACATGTGAGGTCCGTGCCGGCTGTGGCTGGTTCATATGGCTAACTTCTTCGTTGGTCCGATTTGGGAGTTCTTGTTGTCGATTTTATAGCGCTCAAGAAGATGAATCTAATGGTGACATTATTAAATGCCGATTCTTCTCTGAGTTTTCCCAAAAATCTGTGCAATCTCGAACAACAATCCTTCCACTTTTTCTTTGGCCTTCTTGAACTTTGGCTCCGCCTTTCTTGGTCCCAATTCCTTCTACTAAAATTTGGAGTTCATGTCCTTGCATCTACTACCATAATTATGAATGACCTTTGATATCTTCTACCATTCTTACGAATGACCTTCAAATATCTACTACCACCCTCGCGTTTGGCCTTTCACCAATGAAAATGAAAAGGCAATCATGAGCAACCTACTAATGAGATCAAAGAGGAAGATTTAGGTGCCCATGAATACGAAGTGTCCATTAGTCTCAATTAATTCTATAAAATGTGGGATTTAGACAAAAAAAAACCAAAAGTAGTAGTCTAAACAATTTGTCGTGCAAACCTAACTTAAACTATAAATCAACTAAACTAAAGATGATAATAAATGTGTTAAATGCATCGTCTAATGCATGTATAATGTCGCACATCAATCCCCATACACATAAACCTTTACTCGTCCACGAGTAAAAAAAAGAGAAAAGATCTAAGAAAAATGTAGCATGCAAAGAGAAGTAAGCCAATGCATTCCACTTATTCCCAAGCTACCCTAGTTCCCCCAAATGAGTAATAATCTCAAAAATATCACACTCTGCGAAGTTGCTAAAGTAACCTAGTCATCCCAACATATTCTTAAGAAAAAGGTAAGCATGAAAGATAAGTATTGAATTAGCTTACTCCCCCGAAGAAACTACGAAGACAATCCAAGAGATGTTGATGAAGAAACCGCCGAAGATGGCCAAAAGATGTTGAAGTTCCGTTTCAAATTCCTCTCATTTTTTCTAGGAGCCATTTAGGATTTTCATCCTAGCATTCACAAATGTTAAGCCCACTATCTCACATTTTTCCACACGGCCTCTCATTTTTGCCTAGGACTTTCGACTTATCCGGGCTTTCCTCCCCAATTTTGCCTAAATTGCCCTTTTGAGTTTCCAACTTAGCCGGGTATATATAAATATTTTTTTTCATTTTTCAAAATTTTCTATTTTTTGTGTATCACAAAATGCCCCGAAATTAGGCTTCATACTACAAAAGATAGTGAAAAATAAAAAATTACACCACCAAAGTGTTCATCCCAAAACATTCCCCAACACAAGCAAAAAGTTCACACCACCAAAGACTATACCAACTTCCCAAAAGCAACAAAAAGAACAAACTAAAGTAACACCAAGAACACAAAGGAATCCCAAGATGAAAACTCCTAAGTGTTTCACTACTCCCTCCCCCGCACTTGAACTTTGCATTGTCCCTTAGAACCTCTTGCCAAAAAGGTGACCTTTCAACTCCAATCCCTATTCCCCCACACTTAATTCACACATTGTCTCCAATGTACGTGGCCAAGGTAAAAAGGAGCAATTGAAGGTATCAAATGATCAACTTTCTTCCTTGTCTTGAAATTTATCGTAAGGGTCCCTGCAAAGACAAGAAAACCAAGAGTAGTACTATTCCATATGAAAAATATCAAACACATCCAATTATAACAAAAATATCAAAACCTACTAAATAAAAATGAAAAGACTGTTTCTTTATTGTCGTCTTCACAACTTATTTGTAATAGAAGAGTTCATTCTTGCATTAGCTCCTTGTCCACCCCAAAATTTCCCCCACTCTAAATAAGGTTTCAACCTTTGCCCATTGACTAATCATTTGATGTCACTCCCTTCATCCTTTATCTCTATGGCTCCTTGTTTGTAAATCTTGGTCATCACATAGGGACCTCTCACCTAGATCACAATTTACCCAGAAAAAAACGTAACCGAGATTGGTGTAAAAGAACTTTTTGTCCCACAAAGAAATCCATTTTCACTATCTTTTGACCATGTTGTGGTTTTGTCTTTCCTTGTAAATTAGTGTGGTGTCATAGGAGTTCTGCCTAAATTCTTCAAGTTCTTGGAGTTGCAACTTCCTACGCTTCCCGACTTCATCCAAGTTCATATTCAAGCATTTTACGACCCAATATATATTGAACTCAAGGTCTACTGGGAGGTGGAACCTTTTACCATAGATAATCCAAAAAGGGAACATGATTATGGGTGGGTTTTGTATGCGGCCCGATATGCCCAAAAATCATCCAACTCACTCCAATCCTTTATAGACGGATTTACTATCTTTTTAAGGATGCTCTTTATTTCCCAGTTGGATACTTTCGCTTGACCATTTGTTTGTGGGTGGTAGGAGGTGGATGTCCTATGGGTCACACCATATCTTTTGAGCAAGGCTCCCATGATTTTATCACAAATTGAGTACCTCTATCGCTAATTATGGTTTGGGGTATACCATACCTTGAGAAAATGTTAGACATGAGGAAACTCATCACGGTTTTCGCATCATTATTTTTTGTGGCTTCGGCCTCGACCTATTTCGACATATAGTCCACCACCAATAGGATATAATAATTTCCATGGGACATAGGGAAAGGGCCCATGAAATCCATCCCCCACACATAAAAGATCTCAACCGACATTGAGAGAACTTGGGCCATCTGATTTTTTAATGATATGTTGTCCATCTTTTGACACCTATCACCGACTAGAATGAACTCTCGAGTATGCTTCAATATGTTGGGCCAATAAAGTCCACATCTTGCTACTCTTCTAGCAGTTATTTTATTCCCGAGATGTCTACCCACGGTGGAGGAGTGGCAAAGTCTAAGGATTGACTCCACCTCCTCTTCGGAAACACATATCCTAATCTCTTGATTGTAGCAATGTTTCCAAAGGTAAGGATAATCCCAAAGATATTCCTTTGCCTCATTCACTAGCCTATTTTTTTGGTTTCGATCGAAAAAGGGAAAACTCCCCCGTGCCAAGGTAATTCACTATGTCAGCATACCAAGGTTGGCCAGTTGTCACACCAAACAATTGTTCGTCAAGAAATTATTCCCGAATGTGCTCCAACTTAGCCTTTTTCCTTGGTGGGATCTAAGGTCATGTGCAGTGGTAGAGACCGCTAGCGGTCTCTTACCAATCAAATATATTATTTTTCTCAATCTCTCTCTTCCACCTAACAC
>JAULKM010124170.1:0-37482 GCA_032355605.1 Rubia tinctorum | reverse complement strand
CCCGGGCCGCGCGCTCGGTTGTTCTTCACCCGGCCGATCTTCGGTTGGTCGCCTCGGTTGACCCGTTGATCCGATTCATGAGTTCTTGTAGTCGATTTCGTAGTGCTCGATAAGATGAATACAATGGTGCAATTTGTGAAAGATGGTTCTTCTCGGATAATTCTCAGAACTCGGGTCACACTTCCGGATCACAATTTCTCCGTTTCTTTATCTTCCACCACGTTTTGACTCGTGGCCTTCAATCTTCTACCATCAGATACTTTCATTAACACATAAATCTCTATATCATTAACATCACATAACAATTTATTCTAGTCACGCTTTGATACAGATCTACAGAATTATCTATATATAATTGTACAGAGCATCAATTATGAACTTAAAAACTCTTACAAGTTTTTTGAGCTCAAAGATCAGTCGGCATCAAAATATTCCCAAGCAATAAGAGCTAAAACATTTTCAATCAGATAGAATAAGGTTTTATGTGATGATTACGGTATTTATAACTCACCTTTTACAGAATTTTGTTCGATTTCATTGATTGTGTCAATCTGCACAATATTTTGTCGTTCAATGTTCAAAAGGCATGTTGATGAATCTTTGGTTTTGCTATCATCTTCTTCGCACATCAATTGATTTTCCAATCTTCAAAATCAATGAAGGTCAGTTAAATTGATTGTATATTGTTCAAGAAACGGAATTGATTGTGTAATTTTGAATGATGGACTTGATTGCTTGTTGATTGACGTTGTTCATTCCTTTTCTCAATTCTGATCGCAGATGTTCAGGATTAGATCTTCGAAGGTCTTGGAGTGAGGAATTAAAGTGGTTGAGATCGGGTGAAACTCTGAAGATTATTTGGAGGCGTGGTTTTTTTGTGCATCTTCATCAAGCGTGGCTTTCTTCTCGGGTTACTTCAATTTTTTGCAATTTGCAGGTTAGTCCTCCTTCTTTTTCGCACATTTTTTATTTACACCAAAATTAAAAATAATTATGCTAGGACCCCCGAATTTGGTTTACCTTTTGCCCTAAATTATTTTAAGTCCCTGGTAAGAAAATTTAAAGAAACACATAATATGAAATAACAAAATATTTGAATTTTTTTATACATTGGTAGAATACTTCTAATAGAAGAGTCTGTCTCCTACAAGACCATCTCATGGTAAGAACAGGAACAATTTATAAATAACAAACATAAAAAAATGGGGATTTATATAATTCGGGTGTTTAAATGTTATTATTTGTGATTCGGGGTACTTTTAAAAGAGAAGGCTGAAATATAGGGAACAATGTGCAATTAAATATAATTCCTGCTCCTTTCTTCCCTCATCCGCCTGATTCTTTCATCGCCGCCGCCATGGAGGTTTGCCTTCACCTATTCAATTTTTCTTCATTGTTTCATCGTCGAAGGTCGTCAATGGCAATGCTTCTCGGTTGAGCCATATTTCCATCACGTTGTTTCCCGGTGAATATGGACTCTCCTCCTACGCAGGCGCAAAACCCTACCTCCGCCGGCGAAGGGATTATTGGATTTGTGGATCAGATTCATCAACAGGTTCAGTGAAATTCGATTCATCAATGTACCGAAACTTGCTCAACTTGAAAAATAATTTGAACAAGACAACAAAATGTAGCTAGAAGTCTTTGGGAGCGAAAGGTCGGTGGTGGGGAGGCTGATCCGCAGAGTGTATGATGTCGTACTCGTAGACAAGGCCAAAGAGAGCGGCGCCAATGAAGGGCCCTACCAGTAGATCTAGTGGTTGTCCCATCTCCACTCCACCAGATCCGGGCCGAAAGCCCTGGCCGGGAAAATACCAGCGAAGCAGCGGGTCGGGTTTTAGCCAAGAGGAAGGATTGGGACTGAGCTGAATTGGATTTCATATCTGCGTGTTCTGGTCATGTGTATAAAATTTAAGTCTAAATACTAAAACATCATATTAAAAATAGTTAAACATCAAATCTGAAATATCTCAAACTAGTGTTGAAAATATGCATTTCACTGTTGTTGCATTTGAAAGAACTATTTTGACGTTCCACTTCTATCCACTGATGTCATTATTTTTTACATGTTAATTTTTAGATGTAAAATGATATGTATCACTTTTTGTATATTATTGATGACAAGACATAAAACATCATACACTGACAACTCAAAATCGAAGGAATTCAATGAAATATCATTGACACAACAAATACATATAAAATTAGCATAGACAAATGTCAATAGTCATAACTATCAAACCATTAAACATAATTATGTACAAAAGGGTTTAAATGCCCTAAAAACCACAAACATAAAATTCAAATCAACCTAAAACATCAACAACAATCTAGTGTCTCGGCTCTAAAAAATAAATCAATATTTATAAAATATCATTGTCACACAATACATCTCAAACAATCAAATTCTATTTTTCCCCATACTAATTTCCTTCGTTGCTTGTTTATTCACAGACTTTCCTTCCCTCCTACTGGTTTCGAAGAGGATGTCTCTTCTACTCCATCAACGCAATGATCAAAGGTCGATTTTGGGTCCTCTGTTAAAGGGAACATCAAAATTTTTGGGCAAAAACTAAAAATTTAATGAAGATCAAAGGTAAAAAAAACACAACCATTTACAACATCAAATGGCCCATTGTTTTATCTCTCAACAGCATCACAAAACATTTTCAGCACATACCCACACCAATCCAAGTTCCTAATCTCATTCACATTTTCCACAACTTGAAATCAATAGTACTTCTAGACGTAGGACTATGGAAACTACACAACACATACATAAAAAAAAGTACTTAAAATCATCACCTCCCTTAGTCAACAAAAATATTTTACCGAGTAACCTATCACATGGTATATTATCATTTTTATCAGCCCCAAGTTCCATCTTCGATTTATGCCTCAGCTCCATGTCTCTATTCCCCCCCCCATACCAGAATTACTAATTTCTACAACCTCAATGTCACTTATAGGCAGACACATAGCATCACAAACATCATCCTTAGTAATATAAAATTTATCACTACCTATGCACTGCAAGCGACAAATTGGATTCTAGTTAGAAACCAGAAACTGAATCACATTTTTGGGCAGAATACTATCAATAATCCTTCAAACTCTATCTCTATAACTGACCTGATTTGCCCATCAGTCAATGATTTCACAAGCTTCATAATTTTGCCAATGCCACACTTTGTAGAGTACCCCCTCTTCGAGCTGCAAAAATATTTAAAAAATAAATAAGCAAGAATAAAAAAGATGAAACATATTTTAAAACTATAACAAGATTAAAATATATATATACACCTCGTTGCATCATTGACAACCTTCGCAACTTTGGACTTCACAAGTCCTCCATCCTCCTCTCTAACCCTTTTACTTACAACATAATAAGAAAATTACTAAATATAAATAAGCAAAAAATAATACCTCAAAATCAAATTATTAAATAAGAAGAAGCAAAACGTAAAACATCAAAATTAAGAAATGGAGTATTAAAAGGGAAAAATATGTTTACCCTTCTTAGTAGATTTTGAAGGCTAGACAGAAACTTGACTAGCATCATCACTTGCATTGTATGAAACATCAAACAACAATGGTAAAAGGTAAAGTGTAATTAATGAAACATCAATAATCAGAAAAAGAAGTATGAAAAAGGAAAACTATTTTACCCTTAGCAGATTTTGAAGGCTGAGCAGAAACTTGCCTTACATCATCACCTGAATTGTATGAAACATAAAACAACAGTGGTAAAAGGTAAAGTGTAATTAATGAAACATCAAAAATAATTTAAAAATTATGAAAAAGGAAAACTATTTGACATTTAGAAGATTTTGAAGGCTGAGCAGAAACTTGACTTACATCATCCTCTGAATTGTATGAAACTTCAAACAACAGTGGTAAAAGGTAAAATGTAATTAATGAAACATAAATAATCAGAAAAAGAAGTATGGAAAAGGAAAACTATTTTACCCTTCTTAGCAGATTTTTTTTCAAGCTCAACTGATATTTCACTGAAACCCTTGCCTGAATTATATGAAAAATCAAACCCTATAAGGAAAAGGTAAAGAGTAATTAATAAAATATCAACTGCAAAATAAATAAAAAGAATAAATATTACCAGTGGCTTTCTCATTTGAAACAGATGCGACTTGGATGGAATCAACTTTACTATCACCCTCATCTAAAAAACATGAAACATCAAGGGATATTTAAAATAGGTTGTATCAAATTAATAAACAATCTGATAATAAAATACAGAATTTAAATTTAAATAATTCCATTGCCGTCAGAATCAATGTCACCCTTAGCGAGATCTTTAGCCTTACCGCTCATCGGTTTAACCCATTTAACAGTAGCTTGTTTTACATGCCTCTTTCGAATATTTTCTTTAGGGACAGAAGCATCAGAGTCTGGGATAGGCGCCTCAGCCATTTTCTTCTTCTTCACATTTCTTGGACTCGGGGCTAAAGGAATACCAAAACATTAATTTAAAAAAATAAACAACAGAAATATACAGATAAAAAAATACATGCAGTAAATGTGGGAGTTGTCAAACCACGAATCCTATCAAATTTTCAGACAAGACTACCATAATCTTAAAAAAAACAAAAAAAATAGAACAAAAAGTCACACATACATACATATTAATATTAACAGAAAGTTAGAAACATCAATTAAAAAGGTAGTTTAAATAAAGTATATGATCATTTAAAAAATGTAAAATATCATAAAAAACCTAACAACATCATTCTGGAAAAAATGACAAAAATGTGCATAAACAAAACGTAAATGTGTAATTCACTACAACATAACTACAATTGTTACTGCCATACTGGTACTAGAAAAACTGATGAAACACAAACACTGAAACTACCAATCTATCAGCAGAAAAGATTGAAAAATTCTACAAATAGTTAGCCAAGCACAGATCAACAGAGAAGACTATCGCATAATATCTGCAGTAGCCTATAATATACAAATGAAGTATGCTAATCCAAAAAGTTCAAATACAATAACCCCTCAATCCAGAGAGAAATAGAAACAAAGTAAAGCATGACCCCTGCTATAGTAAGTCAAAAACCTTGAAAACGGTATTGATTTACCAAAAACAATTGAGTAAACACTTCCTGATTTGTACTTAGATTAATGCTCTGTTCCTATAAAGGCATGGTAAAAAGATACCAATGCCCAGATGCAACTGACATAGGTACTGTACCTCACATAAACCATCATATAGAAACAGCTAAAATATACTAGTAAAAACTGACACCATGATCACACATAGAACCGGACAGTACAAAGCAGCATCTGTACAGGAACAGTAAAGTAAAATGGAATAGTTGTATCATCAAATCAAAAACTACAAATCATTGAATAAAACTAAAGATAATGAATAACATCAACTAACCTACTTAAATCATCACTCCAACTGAAAATTATAATAGAAACACTGTAAGTTTAAAAATCAAGCAATAACAATATAAAATATAAATAATAAGAACTGCATGCATAACACACTTCCAGGAAAGCAATTAATAACAGCATTACATAAATAGGAAAGCAAGTCAGTTGAAAAGCTTGAAACATCATATGCAAACAGTAAAATATCAATTTAAACCCTACAAGACAAAAAAAATAAACAAATATACTAATAAATTCAATATTCCTGCCATACGATAAAAGAAGCAACGAACCTTAAGAAGAAGAATTCTTCCTCTTCTCCTTTACAGCAACATTTGAAGAACCTAAACTTAGGAAGTACACTACATCTCCAGGATTGGGAAGTACTTTCGGAGGAGTTTTGCATATAAACTTAGGTACAGTTTGGGAATCTGGCCAGGTTATGCATTAACACAAGGGGTGGAGATGCAAACACTGGAATCATTTCCAAACTATACCTATGATTTTCTTTTTGGGTTACAGATGGCAAATACCTTGCCTTTCTTCTACCCAAGTTTGAAAGTTTAGGTTGCATTGTAAAAACTATATCAATTTTTTTGGTAAGGGTTGGGGACCCTACTAAATATCCCTCCCATTAATATGGGTTTAATTAAAAAATTAGAGTAAGAATGAAAAAATTATAATGTATAGATGGTAATTAATCATAAATGGCTAAAGCTGATTTTTTTTAATAAACTTATTTATATGAAGGAGCAACGGGGAAATGTATAGATAATACTCTTTCCGTCCCATTTCAAGTTTCACGTTTTAACTTTTAACAGTTGAGTTGAAAATTAATTAATCATTGATATCTTTTATTAAAATTAATTAAAATTTGTGAAAATGTGATATTTTGAAAATACATTCTATAACCAATCTATAAATGTATCACACAATAATATTTATACTCATATATAGGGATGGGCGTCGGTTCGAGTTAATCAATTTATTCAATTCGGTTGATTCAGTTTTTTCCCGAAAAGATTCAAAACCGAAACCGACCCAATTAATACAAATAACCCAAATCATCTGAACCGAATCTAAGATTCGGTTTCGGTTTGAAGTTGAATTCAAACCAAGTAACCGAATAGTTTGTACGTTTGGACATTGTTTGTTGTTCCCCATACCAGAAATCCATAAGTAAGTAAATTTTTTAACTTAAAAATAGTCGTTTTAAGGCCCATTTTTTTCAATGCCATGTTCTTACATGACATCAATTTGGGCTTGCTGACCAATAAATGGGTAGGTGGAGTGATATCCTTTTTATAAGTAATTTGTACCTAATAGATTCTACAAACTATCAATGTGGGAGAAATGCACTTCCTTCTTGCTTCCTTTCAAACATCTTGTCCCTGCACTAACTCTTTTGGCCATTGCTTGGCTGTGAATGCAGATTCTGTCAGTGAGCTGAGGAGTTAGCTTGGACACCAGTTGGCAAATAAAAGCCCGAAGATGAAGTTGAGGGGGATTGGAGCTGTTGTATACAAGGTACCAGAGCTCGGAATGAAGAACTACTGAAAATAAGCCTACGAAGCACAGAGAATTAGGACACAACACATATCACAAAAATGCAAGCTCGTTTATGTTATCTTCTGGGGAATTTGAGGTCTGGAGGGTCGTTGTCATTGGTTTGATGTAGGTGACACTTGAGGCTACTATTGTAAGACTCGTTCTTCAATTCTCTTGGAATTTGTAGGTTCTAAGATTTTACATGGCTTCCAGTGTTAATCTCCTCTGAGTTTCCTTGGTTAGTGATCTAGAAACATGCCTAACAATGATTTCTTCGACGTGTCTAGCAAATCATGCTCAATAAAGATGGTTACATGCGTATCATCCTAATTGATTGCAGTTGTATAAAAAAAACCTCTTTTCCTTTATTGTTTTTTTCTTTATTTTCTTTACTTAACATACCCAAAGTACATTCTCTGGGTATTGCAAAGAGATTTCTCGAAAATATATGCTTAGAAGATTTCTCATATATTTATTGCAAAGTTGAGTTGGGTATTGACGAGAATTAATTAGCATTAGTATTTCAACATATATTTATTTATAAAATTAATTTGTAAGTTTAAAATATAATTATTGTTATAAATTTTAAATTTATTTAATTAATTACAATTCCGTATTCGGTTCGAATTTCGGTTTGAGTTTTAATATCCAAAACCGATTCAAAAACCATATTCAAAATTCGATTTATTCATTTCGGATATCCGAAAATCGTATATTAAATTCGTTTCGGGTTATTCGAATTCGGATAATTCAATTTTTGTTTCGGTTTTCGGTTTTTTTTGCCCACCCCTACTCATATACCAAGTAAATTTTAGGGTTCAAATTAGGAATTTTTTATTAAATAAATAGTTTAATTACAATTTGAAATGCTAGCGAGTTATAAAGTGGATCTTATATTGTATGTAATTCTATATACGATTATATATAAATATACATAACAGCGTAGATATTCATTACCTCGTTACGTTAAATAGAAAATTATTTTAGACCTATAAACTTTATTTCTCTTTTTCACCCCATTCCTCTACGAAATAATTCTTTATTTTTTTAACTTACCAAATTTACTCATAATCAAATCAAAACTAAATATTCTAAATCCTAAATTAGAATATAACCAAAACTCTTCTAAGTCAACATGGTCAAGTGTATGGGCTTTATTCATAAAAATAAACTATAATGATCACACTATCTCATTAAAAAATCTCGTAAAAAAGAGAATAATATTAAACTGCTAAAACTACTAAACTATAATATATTAGTAAATAATATGTTTTATATCTAATTAACTAGTTTTTATGTGACAGAAGATATTTCCCGTAATAATTATTAGAGTAATGATAAAGAGAATAAATAGAGTACAAAGCATAAAGGTAGACTAGTCCTAATATAACTCTAGACTAGTCAACAAGATAAAATCAAATCTAATCATCTAACTGATTTATTATAACACTCCCTCCAGCGAAGCATCAGATGTTAGCAGGTGCACAAATTGGATCTGAAGAACTCGAACAGCAGACGAGAAAGCCTCTTGGTGAAGATGTCCTTTATCTGGAGAAAGTCCCTTGGTGAAGTGGATACATGCGCAACTCTAAGTTTGGCGGAAGCCACCAACTCCCAAACAAAGTGATAGTCCATGTCGATGTGCTTCGCCCGCTTGTGAGCCACTAGAATTTGAGCAAAGAAGATTGCGCTACTGCTGTCACATAACAGCAACAGAGAACCAAACAAGGTAACTCTAACATCAGGAAGCAAGTGAGAAAGCCGAAAAACCTCAGATGCAGTGTTGGCTAGAGCTTGGTACTCAGACTCAGTACTGGAATGAGAGACATTGGACTATTTCTTGGTACCCCAGGAAATAAGATTCCTGCCAAGAAGGACAGCATATCCATAGGTAGACCGACGAGTCTCCAGTCAGTGAGCCCACTTAGCATTAGAATACTCTAACAGCTCAAGAGAACTGGGAGAACGAAATGTGAGACCAACATGAAAGGTACCTCGAACAAAGCGCAGAATTCATGTAACTGCTGGAAAATGATCATCTCTGGGGTCCTAGAGATACTGACTGACTGTGTTGATTTAAAAGGCCACGTTTGGATGAGTGATAATCAAATACTAAAGCACTCCAACCAACAACGATATAGAGTCGGATTACGAAATGGGGGACTGGTAGAGTTGTGCAACTAAAAACCTGGCACAAATGGAGTGGAGACTTATGAAGCATCAGACATCCTAGCACGAGTCAGAATGCCTCGACCATACTTTTCCTGAACAGGAAGTAAACCTAATGAAGTAGATGAAACTTGAACGTTAGGAAAGTAATGAAGAGCGTTAAGGTCTTTAATCACAAATTCATGATGTGTATGATCAATAAAAAGTTGAATGACGGATGAGTCATTCCCCATGAGAATGATGTCATTCACATACACCGTGAGATAGAATCCCAGAATCTGCGAGAAACCTTGCACCAGAATTCTGGCCTTGTGATGCTCAATAGTACCATATGGTCGAACCTTGAGCCGATAGACCCATTTGGAGCCAACAATGTTAGCATGTGAAGGGCGAGGTACCAAGTCCCAAGTATTCTGACCATGAAGAGCTCCCATCTCGTCATATATGGTAGAAACCCAAGCCGGATCCTGAAGGGTAGTGCGGTAATCAGTGGGCTTGGACTGAGAGAGTAAAGTAGTAGTGAGACTATGAGTAATAATGTTTGAGTAATCCTTGCGCTGTATGGCCCCAGTAGCTGACCTAGTAGCCATCTAATGCATACGAGGCCGAGAGGGAGAACTCATAGGAGTGGAGTCTGGAAATGCTACTTGAGATGAGCCTGCCAAACACACCGGAGAAGCCAAGCTGACTAGAGAGGGGATAGCCAATGTTACCGGTGAAGGAACAAGAGCTTGCGACTGTGGGACTGGCATCCGAGATGCTAGCTCCAGGTTGGAGCAGGCAGTACATGGTGGTGGGAAAACCACTCGGGTGGGCGGAAGAGGTGTGGACTCACCATCGGGATCAATACATATCGAAAGATTAAGTGTGGATCGAAGAGAGCTTGAGACAAAAGTAGTGGAGGCATCAAAATGAAAGTATGTCTCATCAAAGCGAGCATTGTTGTAATATAAACCTTGTCATTGGACGAATCAAGGCACCAAAAACCCTTGTACTGGGAGCTATAGCCGAGAAAAACACAAGGGATACTACGGGGATCCAACTTCTACTACACGTAAGGGTGAACAAAAGGAAAAACCAAACACCTAAATGGATAAAAATTTAAGTACATAGGTTTACTACTGTAGAGACGCTTATAAGGAGAAGATCCTTGAAGAATAAGAGTAGGTAATCGGTTGATCGTGTAATCAGTCGTTGCAAAGGCATCGTCCCAGTGAGAAATAGGAAAGTGCAAATGGAACAACATAGTGAGACCCATCTTGGCGACATGTTTGTGCTTGCGTTGTGCGCGCCCATTCTATTTCGGCGTGTAGGGACTTCAGATCTGGTGCTGGATGCTTTTAGTGGAAAAATAAGATCGTACACGAGTGTTCAGAAACTCTGAACTACCATCACTCTGAAAAACCTTATTTTTGAACAAAAACTTGTTCTCAACCAATGCCTCAAACTGCAAATAAGTATTAATGAAATTCTACTTACGAAGAAGTTGAAAAGGCCAAGTGAATCGAGAAAAATCATCCATAAATATGGCATATTATGAAAAATCATTTGTCGATAAAATAGGGGAAGGGCCCTACAAGTCACAATGAATCAAATCAAGTACATGCTCAACACGATTATGGTTCTCAACAAAAGCCAACCGTTAACTTTTTGCCATAACACATGGGGCGCAGGTCTGCAATTTAGAAAACAAAGACGAAACTGAAAGTAATCCAAAGTTCTGCAAACTAGAATGGACTGTTTTAGGCGCATGACCCAAGGGAGCGTGCCAAAGCTCGTAAGATGCACTTCCTTTATTCTGATTTGAATAAGAAAATAGACCGGCCTCGCCTCTATCAAACACGTAAAGACCACATTCACTATGACCCCTGCCCATAACTGCCTTGGAAAATTTGTCCTTACTAACAGTGTTTCGATCATCAAAAGTGAGACAAACATTTAAATCTGGTCAGTTTACTAATAGACAGCAGATTCTTAGCAATCTCAGGAACAACCAGAACATCAGATAAATATAAATCATCAAAAGTCATACGGTCACCAACATGAGAAATCCAAATAGAGGCACCATTGCCAAGAAAGACATAAGAATTTCCAGAATAAGGAGTCACGGTCTCCAAACTGGAAGCAGATAGTGCCGTATGACTAGAGGCACCGAAATCAAGGTACCAATCTGAGCTGCGAGTGGAAGGCTTTAACTGCATGGATGACTGAAAATTTTCAACAAGATGATTAGAATCCTTATGACGGCCCATTGAATCAGTCTGTACCAACATCTTGTAACAAGTCATAACATAATAACCGGGATGACCACATAAAGTGCACTGCGGTAGGCCACGACCAAAACCAATTGAGAACTGCCCAGCAGTAGACTCAGAAAAAACCAATCGAGAACTTCAAATTTGCCACCCTTGGCAACACGTGAACCGTACACGTAAATTTAAGATGGAGTTTGTGAACTGTACCAGTCTTGCGTATACCATGAGCATCGGCACGTAGACGCAGAATAGTGGAGGCACTGCTTTCATGAAATATTGCCAAAACATTATCCCATATTTCTTTAGAAGTGGCACAATTTGGAATCTCTGCTAATGCTTCTGGCATCAAAGATGAAAAAAGATGACTGTAGACACGCTGATCTTCATCTACTGATTGATAATATTCAGTCTTTGCTTTCCGATATGCCACCATCGGATAAGATTTGGCGGCACCACAGGAGGGAGAGGAGACCGCCGCCGCCAACGTGAGAGTGGAGGAGGAACCGGCTAGCGGCAGAGGAGGAAAATTTTGACAAGATCGTGATCCATAATGAAATCCAAACAGCTTCTTAGACTTGAGAAAATAGCCAATTTGACTCTTCCACAAGAGAAAATTTTATGTCGAAAGCTTGATCGTCATCATATGGAGCAAGGTACAGTATGGGAGATTTTTTCAGACATTATGAAGGCTTAAAGATGCCGAGAAATTGAGCGTCGGAGAGAGGAGGAAAACCAATCGGCCAAAGGGGGAGAGGTGTGGCCACTAGTTGAAAAAGAAAAGGTTTAAAAAATTTGGAAAGTTTTGGACCAGGTTTGCTCTAATACTATGATAGAAATATTATTGACATGAAGAAAATAAATAAAATACAAATCATAAATGTAGACTAGTTCTAAAATAAGTTTAGATTATTCAACAAAATAAATCAAATATAATCATCTAACTAATTTATTCTAACATTATTTCCTCATCTTCATATAAATGAAGTTTTAGGGGAAAATGTTTATGACTAAGTGATCCACTTTTTAAGGGAAAATTGAGGGATTTTGTCAACATATTTTGAAGACCATTTTAGGATTAAAAACGTGGGAGATCATCTTTTCACGGAACATTAAGAACCTCCTAAATTCTTGATTTCTCCAATTATTGAGATCCACTTTTTTTTATGTTAAATAAAACCCTATCCCTTTTTATAAGCACAAATGTTTAGGAGAAGAAATCCCCAGTTCTTCATTTTTCACTCCCAAGAACACTCAGTATTTAATTGAAACAGAATTTGATTGTAGAAAACTAAATCCATCTTCGGAATCTTCCGTCTTTGTACTGTGATATTATAAGACAGTCTATTTGTATTCCTTGATTATCATTTAGTTTCTATAGATCTATTGTTTTCCATTGATGCATGATCTTGCTATCAGTACTACCAATTTATGTTTGGGAATCAACAATTTTCCGGATTAGTGGGTAAGATTCGATTGTTCTCCCTCTCTATGATTTCATAGTAAGAGTTAGCGTCGATTGACAATTGTCGTTAGTTCTTAGGGAAATAAATTATTTTACTTGAATGTTCATCGCTTGTGTAGCATTGGTAAGCATGTTAATCATCAATGTTCATTACTATTATTGAGTTGAACTTCTGCGCTTTGATTGTTGACGAGCACCAGAGCAATGTTGGAAGCTCGAGTGCATCGATCAAAGATAATACTTGCATGTTTCTATAATTACTCCTAACTATTACAATATTAGTTATTGGTAAGTTGGGTGTCGTTCTCAGAGAAGGTTTAAAAGATAGTTTCACATTGTAGCACGCACAGGTGTTACCAAATGTTCATGTTCCTAAGAAAAAGGGAATTTTGTGGGAGTATTAATCAATCAACTACAGAGCATGCTAATATAAATAAAGGTGTAAATACGATGCTAAGCACTATTGGGAGCATTTGCATAAGATGTTTAGCATTTGGATTTGATTTAGAGTTTTTTTTTAAAACGACTCCTAATTAATGCTTTAATACACCTTGTGGAGAGGACGATTTATCGGGAACTCCCATTATGAGTAATATCAGGGTCCCGCCCACTCATAACTCTCACCTCTCTGGATATAGCTACTGGTGCTCTTTATGCTGCCACCTTTATTGAGGTTGATAAACCCGACAACACACGGTAATCCCGAGAGTAGCAAGGATCACTGAGACCCACCGTGAATATTCTAAACTCATCTTGTGCCACTTAAAACATTAGAACCTCATCTTTTATCTATAAGGATATTATCCACCTAGTTACTAAAAAAAAGGATATGACATTCACAATTAACCTATGACCCTTACAAGACTAATTACATTTGTAACGTCCCGGCCCAAAATTTCAGGGGACATTTTATTACATTGAAAAACCCTTAACAATTATTCTTGTTTACAGCGAAGTGAGAAAGTTTGAACGATAAATGTAAATTGCATGATTCAAAAACGTGTCTTCAAACAAAATAAATGAAACTAAGGGTGTAGGGTCGCAGGCGTCCTCCATTCGTTATTCATCACGCTCGTACCATACCAAGCGCTTTAACCTAAAAATATTTTTAAAATATTGGTGGTGAGTTTTGGCTTCTGAGGGTTCCAAGTTCGCAACCATTTTTCGTGATACAACCTGGATGCTATACATTCATGCAGTTTTAAAAAAATAATTTCATTCACGTAAATAATAAGCGGGAAAGCATGACATGCATGATCTGTCACAAGTAATATCACATACAAATCATTTTTCACAAAACAATATCAGGCAGTGTATCACTTAGCACGATAGTAACATCACGTAGAAAAGGATACAGGTAAAGTGGGAGGTTATCGGGGCGTTCTACTTATAGTCTATGAAGGGGATCATAATAATCACTCTATGCTATGCCGAACACGCTAGTGACTATAAAGCCAATAGGTAGACAACCGTCACTGGTCATAGGAGGGTATATCTTGAGATAACCGACGGAACCTAAAGAAGCCTTACCAAGCTAGCAGGCCTTATGGCAACCTTGCAGGGTTTCGGTTATTTAGTAGGGTTTTAGGATCCCAGTGCAGGCAGTACAGGTTCGGGCTATAAGCGATAAAGTACACCCATAGTAACAGGTCAAGAGCAAGCAAGGCTATAGGCGATAAAATACCCTCATAATAACAAGTAAACAATTAAGCACAATTCAGGCTATGGGCAATAAGGTACACCCATAGTTAACAACAATTACATGATCCAGATCAAAATATGCATATGCAATACAGAAAACTAGCTCGAGTAATTTATTTGAAATAATGTAATTTGGTAAAATAATTAGAAAAAAGACTTCAAATCATTTGATTTTGAAACACTAGGTTTAAGTTTAAAAACAATTGTAAAATAACTGTCAGTTTTCAAAGTATTTTTTTGAAGAGGTTTAAAAAAGGTTTGGTTTAAAAATGGTTTTGATAATTTATGGGAAAGGTAGAAACCCTCATATTTCTTGCAAGTTAATAACTTCTCGGTGAAACTAGTGATCGTGATATATCACAAACTAATTAAAATTTATTTCAAGTTTTACATAACACAAGGAAACCTAAAAAGTGATCTGAAATTGAAAGATTCACTACTGACTAGTACCCATGAAAATGACCATAATTCTCTACAGATTATTACGAATTTTAAATCTTTAAAAACAAGACTTCCATAGTTTTCGTTTAACAGTTTAAACTTTAAATTCCATACACCATTACCCTTAAACAAATCTCTATAACATGGACTAGAACAGATTAATTTGAAACTAATCAGTACTCACGATAACAGTCATAACTCATCACTAATTATTCCAAAAATTATGAAATCTTAAATGTTAAAAACTAGACTCATATAGCTTTCATGAGAGAATTTACACTTTCAATTCCATACACATTTACCACTTTAGAAAATCATTATAAAAGGAACTGAAACAGATCAATTTACAACTTACCAGTATTCAAAAGAACAGTCATTACCCATCACATAATATTCCAAAAATTATGAAATCAAAACCATTAAAAAGTAGGCTCATATAGGTTTCAAAATAAGCAATTTACACTTTGAATTCCATACATATTTACCCCTTAAACAAATAAATATAAAATGAACATATATTGATTATGTCATGGATAAATTAAATAATGAAAATTGTACTAGCAATATACATATGCATGGATAATAAAAAAAATCTTAATTATTCTGGCATACAATCGGAAAGATTAAATTACTAATAATTAAAGCATACATGCAATATATTAACAATAAATATATCATGTTTCAATAAAAACAAAGTGATAGAGTCACGGGTAAACTCCCTGCCCTTGAAGCGAATGAGTCACGTTGTGGATATCGTTCCATTGGATAAAACCATCGAAGGTATCAATTAAAACGTAAGAGTTACCTCGGATTCACGCAAAACCCGAAGGACTATCACATCGACATAGAAACGGATGGAGACTTCGAGAAAGATGAAAATAAGACTCAAATTTAGAATATGGAGAGACTTGAGTAATGGTGCGAGTTTCTAGACTGACTTAGAGGCTTTACTTATACAACTCTAAGATACCCTAATCATGGAAATGTGATATTCTGATTTTATGTAGTTAGAGAAATATATTCTCCAATCACCAATTCATCAAATCCAAGAACATTCCAAGAATACTCGAATTAAATCAGTTGGAAATGGAAGAAATATTTGCACAATATTATTCAGCGTATTAAACATGGTAAACCGCATATTCATTTCAGAAAAAATATCACACCAAATATGGAATATTTTCGTTCTTATCTTTTATGAATTACACAAAAGAAATTCCATTTATATGACGCGGTTGGGCCTTCTAGAAATTTTCACGCTGTCCATACTCGTTTTAGACAGTCCAGAGAAAAATTAATATGTGCCAATTTCCGCCCAATTTTTCTCTTTCAAGAGTGACATTTCAAACATTTATATCTCATTCACCCTTGATCCGTTTTGAGAGTTTAAATAGTCAATTTTATAGTACTCACGAAGGAGAACCCAAAAATGGCATCCACCGACCCTAAATCTGTTTGGGTCCCACTCAAAATGATGCCCAAAAGTTGAAAATTTTAACCTTTTAACCATAATTTTCCAACAATCCCCCACATGAATAGATATTGATGTAGGAATCGGAAAAATTAACACAGACACTGAGTTTGACTTGGTGATAGATTCATTTCGATGGCATAGATGCTGAATAGGATAAGTAGGTGTAACCCTTTGAACTTTCCCTTGAGAGAGTACACTTAGCCCACTTGTTGGGAACTACACGCGATGTCCTTGAACTTCCCTACCGCTTGTATGAACGACAATGCACTTTCCACAGACATCTTTCCTAGTCCTTACCCTTTCCTCAATTGTTTAGATTAATTGGGCCATGGAATATACCTAGTTCTGTAAGGTTTCTAAAGAATTGCATCCCAACAATTCCCTTTCGAAGCGGCCACACTTCTCGCTTACATAGGTGATTCTTGGCGTAAGAGTAGTTCCGTAAACTATGAGCTCTTTCAATTACCACACACACAATGCCTTGAATCATTAAAAGCAATTTAATGCTTAACTCTCATTCACATCACTTTTTCTTCATCATAGGAATAAGACAGGATGTATGAAACCCCCACCTTGATTGCGATGGGTTTTTACATTTTAGTTGTCCCCTTGAAAATAGATCTTGGGATCTCTAGTCACATAGGTTTGGTGTCCACGTACGTAACCCACCATTTATTGAACTTAGTCCTATTTCTTCCGATGAGTTCTCAACTAACTCTCGATTCAATTTCCTCATCTAGAAATCGATTCAATCATTTTGTCAAAGAATCACAACTCATATCACATTGACCTTACATGGTCAACAACGATAGTTCTCGTTGAGAGTAGTCATCTAATGGTATAATATCTTTATCGTGTCGAGATAAACCATCATCGATATGGATTTACACTACATCAATATGCATACACATGCTTTGGTCATCCTATGGCATCTACCACTAAATGGCATAGCTTTCCCAATTTTGTCCAACACAATGGACTTAGATTCCTCTATGAATCTAGCAAGAGAAAATCATTTATCTACACAATTCAAGACATATTTACAAGTCTCACAACTGCTTGTTTCCAGTGATCATTTCTGGATTACTCATGTATCATCTTACTTTCCATTGTAAGAAATGTCTAATATACTGTTTTATAAGTACTTCAGACTTTCAATGTCTCTTGAGTTCTCTTCTTAAGAGATACCTCACCTTTAGGAAAGGTAACTCACAAGTTTAGAGTCATTCCATTGAATACGACATATCTCCAAGAGACTTAATCATCATATCAAATTTTTATCATTGAGAAAATCATTAATTCAAAGAACATAAATGACATGGTCATTTTTCGTGTCTCTTAGCATATACACCTTCATCAAACTCATTGATTCAATATCATTGGCTAAACCAAAATGAGTTTGGTCAAATGATGGGTCATTTAGGAGCATTGAGCTTTTCATATCGCTCTATTCAGATTTTAATATCTAAATATCCAAATAACCACTTTGATCCAATAGATGTACTTCTAGCTTTCACAAAGCCTAAGTACCATCACCCTTGGACCTATTTTCACGTCAAGAGAACACCAATAAAGTTCACAAATATGCTTACTAATTGTTCAAATCCACAAGTGCTTTAGTGATTTTCCCTCATATGGTAGATCAATCTTTTCATTCATTATCGGCTTTCACAAACATCATTTCATGGAATCTCGTTTCCTTCGATTGTTTATCATCGATCCTTAATGATTTCATTTGTAGACTCTTAAGTCCATTCAAGATAAATCGGGATCTCTATCAGAATTTTTCACAAAATACACTTTCCATCAAGATGAATTTCTAATTCTGTATAATATTTCTTGTGAACTTCAAGAAATTTATAGCACCTCAACATTGTGCATGTTTAGTAAAGATACTATTTAAGTTTTCCTTTTACTACCTAGGCAATATGCCAACCCCCACATTCGAAAGAACTTGTAGGATGGCTCAATAAGGAGTTTCATTTTCCTCCTTCTTGTGGTATCTTATTTAAAAGATCGCCAGCCAACGTAAAGGCGTCCCCACAACTCTTTGATTATTTCTAGCGATTTTATTTAACTACCACATGACCTTGCGAATGTTTCTGCATTGTGAATCACATTCACCAAAGGATTTTATGTGTTCACCGTTATGGTCACATATAACCACATATGTTTTCTATGCATCACGTAACTCCGCTTACTAAAGTCTCGTGTGTTCAATAACGAATCAAACACAAGATTCTTACCCATAAATTTCTTTAAGTCTAGATCCTTTCCACAATCATAATACTTTCATGTATTGATATTTTTATCATGGAAGTCTCTCTTATTCCTTTAACTCTCTTGGAATTAGAGATAACTAAACTTCTCAATCTCAATTAATTGTTCATCGCCCTGTGACCACTACCACCAATATAGTATCAAACCATCGAGGATTCGATAAACTCTCATTAGGGCGCAGTTTGAGTTTACTAACTCCACACAATTTCATGCCCATTTAGAATAACTTGACTTTATGACTAATCAAATCAACTTGAGTGCCTTTGTCCTCGAAGTACATTCAAGTCGATTGCTCGACTCAAATCTGAGTTCACTTTTCTACTCGATTTCAAGTTTACCCTCTTAGTTCGAGTTAAATTCCTCCGGACTCAAATTCATATTTTCTCGACCAAAGTTTGAGTTTCTTGCATTCTTGACTCGATGAACTCGATTTTAGTCTCTCGTAAATACTTTTCATCTCGAGTACCTATAAAAATTCATATGGTCATTGAATTTTCTGGTTTTCATCTGCTCCCCACATTGGGCAATTTTTATTTAACATCCCCACATGTGTTATGTTTCTAAAAAACTCATGTCTTGGGGTTCCTTGACAAAATGTGTTAGGATTCCTAATATTAGAATTCTAAGGTATTCCAACCAAACATCGAGAGAATTGACCAAATATTTTGGGATTCCCAATCTCATGATTCTTAGATTTTTCAACCATAAATGAAGAGATTTGACCAAAAGTCTTAAGATTACCATTCTCGAGATTCTTAGGTTTCTCAACCAAATTCTTGAGATTTTCCCATAATTCTTAGAGTACAAGTAATCATAGTTCTTAGCATAGTCATGGTAACTCATGCTTTCACTAGAACCAAACCTGAGATATAGTTATAAACTAATGTCTTCACGTTTACATTTTTCAGGTCATACAAAATAATCAAGATATATCGAACGCCGAGCCCATATACTCTATCCGTACAATCTAAAATTGCCACTCGTGAGTCGTATGCTCGTAGGCAATCAATCAAGATAGCCAATTATCGGAAATAGCCTTGTCAAACCTTCAATTCATCAAAATGACACTTTCCCAAACAATTAATATAATCATAGCATATGAAAGCATAAACAATTTTAGACACAACATGCATCTAAACCAAACCCCTAAATTAAAGGGAATACATCATGGATAAAATAACCCAATTACCCAAACTTCATTCATGCACGGAATTTATTACACTCCCGCTGAGAGATTTCATATTGATGTGAAAATGAAGTTTAACATTTTCTTGCTTGAGATTCTAGACAAACATATAAACGTCATAAATCACAAGCAGCACATTCTCACAAAATATGGTTTAGAATAAATACACAATAGAGAAAACATTAAATAATAGAAATGATTCTCTAGACATGGATAAGGAAGCTTCAATCCATTGCTCCCAAGGAGATTACTTACTTAGATAATGAAAACACAAAACTAAACTACAAAAACTAAGAAAAGAAGAAGATGAAAACTAGGGTTTTAAGTCTAGAATTTCGCAGGAGAAAGAATGGTTTTTAAGAGAGAAGATAGGGTTTGGTATTTATGGTACAAAAAGAAGGAAATATTTCTGGCCACCCGTTTGTCGCGAGTCGCGACACATTCATCTCGAGTTGCGACCGAGTCTAAATTCAACATCTTGATTTCTTTCTTCCTCTTGTCTCAAGTCATCCACTTTACTTCACCTTTATTTAAGTCCTCCAGTCTTCAAAGCTCAAAAGAAAGTCTTCAAATATTCAAATATAGTCTTCAACATCTTCAAAGCCTTCAAAGTCTTCAAGCAATTTCCTTGTCACACAAAATTCCTTAGAAAAGTAATAAAAGTGAAAACTCGCTCTTAACTAATCTTAGAGAATTTCAAGGAAAAATGCCACATCTAGAGCACAAAAGGGTACAAATTTAATCCAAAAAATGCCAAAATAAATGTATAAAATGGACACATAATTGAGATCTGACATTTCCACTTATGAGAACCGACTTGGTGAATTATGATCATTCTGCTCATAGTCTTCCCGAAAGTTGGGAACCTCTGGTAGATTGAGTAACCTTTACCATGCTTCGGCTAGCCCTTGAAGATAAATTTGACTAATCTCATTTTGTCAGGATATTCCAGCTGGGTAAGCTCCTCCGGTTCTTCTTCATGTTAGTTTAGTCCTTAGGGGCTTTCTGGATTATATTCTTCCTCAGCCTCTCTGAGTTCCTCTGGAGTGGGATAATTTTCCTCCTCATACTTGAAACAATCCACGAACGTGTTCTCTGCCATATGCAGCAACCAGTGTGCATTTGTGTGGAAATAGTATGGGGGAAGGAACCTTGTGAACCTCCGCAGCGGTATATTCCTGTGTACATGGAAGGCGAGTGTGTAGTGCTCCTCCGAGAGGTCTCTATATATTTTGAGTTACAGTTCCGCACCAAAAGCTGTAAATATATCATCAATGTGCTGTTCAAGTGCCTATATATCCTGCCAGTGGCACCGGGGGTAAGTATGTCCCAATGTTCCATAACGTCTACACATTTTGTGCACCTTTCATAACCAATGGTAATTCAAATCATGCCGCCCCTCCTTAGCTTCGACTAGAAGCCAGAAATGAGAGGTTTTTGCATGGGAGTCCAAACTCAAACACTTACAAATTCTGCATGTTCCAGCAGCCTTCCTCCAATGTTCACATCCTCGGCGTCTCCGACACCTATTGAAAACTTCTTAATGGTATTTCTACCTAAGTATTCCAACGTTAGCTCGTAAATGAGAATCCAAATGAGGATGTTGGTGACCCTCCTATGTGATAAAACCATCTCTAGGATTAGTCCGTGCAATGTATCAGTCCACTAACTATATTCAATGGGACATTGTATAAACTGCACGAAGCTTTGATCTCCGGTCGAACTGAATGACGTCAAACTTTCCCGGTCAAACTTTCCTGGATTTCTTCGATCAACCTTGATCGGCCTTGGTCCCAATCTCCACTTTAATTTTGTACTTATCAACCATTCGGTTGGGGTCAAGTGCCCTGGATTGGTCATCCTCGAGGACCGGTGGACGCTAATTGTCCATGCAGTACAACCGTAGATGGTCAACCTCCGGGTGATTCTCCGCACCAAATGTGCACCCAATAACTTGATTGATAAGCTCCCTCTTCATCTACACATCTATCTCATTCACTCTTGTACTTCAGATTTCCTTATATTGCTGAGCGAAATTGGCATAGAACTCTTTGACCTCCGTATAATATGTTGGTCTGTCCAAGCATATAACCCTCCATTCCTGAAGTTTTGAATGGTTTGATAAAAACTTCAAGGTGGAGTCATGCCACGTCCCCGGGCTTCATCACTCTAACCTCTTTTATCATGCGGCCTAGCATATTTTTGAAATGCTTTTGTGCCTCCTCATTTACAAAGAGTATGTTGTCCCACGTTGGTAGTGAAGAGGTAGACTTTGTGTTTGTCTTCTTAGTGCGTGATAAACCTTCTTATGTGGTGTTTTCCCTAAACCTCTTGGTGGCCTGCTTCTTTCGAGCCATCTGTGGAAAACGTGCACTGGGAACAATTAGTTCAACAAGGACAAACCTTGCTCATGTATATGTAAAACTTGACGTCACATTCAAGTCACATATCTGTCAGCAAAGATGATGTGTTAGCATCAAAATTGCATATTCATGTGTATGAATTTCCAATGTCGCGGCTAACACGTTGTCTGCACCCAAAAACTGTGCGATAGGGATACGAATGGACCTAAAGTACCTAAAATTTGAACTTTCATCAACATCAAAACATGATAAGTAAAATTCCATTAAAAAGTAGCAAGAATTAGTCCCACAAGTTCCAAACCCATAAATTTTTAACAAGTTCCGAACCAAATTCAATAAACCCAAAATTAAAAAACACAAAAGCTCATGCATTGAGAATATTTTAAAATCATATAATGGGGCATTGAAGGAGCCCCTCAAATCTGAAAAAACCACTATCAAATTTGGGGAAAAAATCGACCTCGGTTAACCTTTGGTGCGACGTTGTCGGTTGAGAATGTGAAAGGGTGAGTCGTTGCACAACTTTTAAACATGTGGTGGAACATAGTCATTTTATAAAATATACGATGTTGCAGGAAAAGTTACATGGATAGATAGAAAGAGAGATCTTAGTGCAACGTCGCACTGCGCATATTTGGCCCACACACATGTTTTGGGCCTAGGTCGCGATGGAACCTAATCAGCAACACACGACGTCGCAACTAATTCGATCTATACGACATAACACCGACAATTAGGCGACGTTTCTTAGAACAGTGGGGTGTCTCTCGTGTCTGATGCTTTTCATGCTGGTAGTGGGAGTGACAACAATCCTATTTATGCCCAAAAGTGTTAATTTGGGAATATTTTTTAAATTTTGGAGCTTTACTATGTCACTATACAAGTCCCTATCTTTAAATGTCAGTGGGTGGATATTAACAATGGACAACTCACCAAAGATTTGGGTTTCACCCCTATCGGTAGAAGTGAGTTCGTTGGAAGGACGATCCATTCATATTGGTGCCCCAAGTGCACAAGGTATTTTAGGTTAGGGATCCCATTGATACGAGGTGGGAGATTAGTGTTGAAGGGAAACATGCTCTTATTTAATAACAATGAATCAGAGGAAATCATTAGATTTGGGCAACATACTTCAAGTGGTGGATCTAAAGATGTTATTTTAATCAAGGAGGACGATCAGAGTCTTCATTTTTTTTGTAGGCCGCAATGATCTCAAATAAGGTATTTAGGTCGGTGTTAGTAGGAAAATCTTCCGAAGAAAAAGAAAATCAAAGAAAGTGGTGAGGAAAAGGAAGTATAAGTAGTGTACTGCACATAGTTGTCTGTTTTGTGCGGGGAAATTAGTTAAAATTCGACCTTAAGCGTGGTTTGTGCCATTCGTCGAGTTCGGTACCCTGAAATGGTCGTATGCCTGTTGCACATAAATTAGTAGTAAATAAATTCATATAAAATTAAATTACTACCATCATCATTATATATTGTTTAATCCAAAACATTAAATGAACATAAAAATTATGATCCAAATAATATCCATCATAATACGAGAACATCAATTCGAAAAAACATTTAAAAAGTGTAGACACAATATTAATTCAACCAAAATATCATTCTTCGTCATCTTTAATGTCGCCTATTGAAGTCGATAGGTTGAGTGGAGGTCAGGAGGTTGATTCGAGGTGGCCCTCATACCCATGGTGTGATTTTTCCATAAACCAAAATCTTTGCCTTCATGATGCAAAATTCCTTGCGCATCCATTGTAGCAATCCTTGAAGCTTTTGAAATATGATTTTTCTATACCCACACAAGTTAAAGTCAAATATTTAGTATAACTACAAGAATGAAAATATATATACAAAATAAGATAAAACTCAAATGTCACTAAACTTCCTCAATTCGAGGCATATTACTTGCCACAAAAGCTTTCATTATCTTACGAAACCACCACTTACAATCGCGCGACACCCAATTCTTCTTTTCAAAGTAAGTCTTATCAAAATATTTAGGTCCTTTTTCCTCTCCTCTTATAGTCAACCCCTCGACCTTCTTCAACAGAAGGGTGATCAAATTCCCATACGGAACTCTTGACCATATTCCTCGAAGCAGCAACCCATAAAATATGCCTAAACATTTCTTCCGTCGAATTGATTTTCCTACCCTCTATTATGTTATATTATAATATAAGTGTGGTATAGGTAGGCTCGGTTATTTTTCCACCCAAGGGAACCAAACTTCTAGCAATGATCTCATAGGCAATACATTGGTATATAGTCAAATGAGTGAGACTAAAAGTTTTTGGCTTTCCTAAATCCGCTCTGTAACATTGGAAATACCTCTCACTACAATCCAATCGGTAAACAAAAGGGTAATCGACATGTAAGGGCCACTTATTCCTATGGTACACATCGTCCAACTTACCTTTTATATCTTCTGGAAAAACACTTTTTGGGTTTATATAATAGCATTATGCCAATTAATAATGGTCCATTGTCTAATCGGGATGTCAATCCCCCCAACACTAGTCTACCAGTCCCCATATGCAATCTCACACAATTTGGATACAATTGACATGTTAAATTAAAGTTGGCGCTTTCATTACACGAAAGAAACCTCTCACATGTTTGTCATGACAATTTGAAATGGGGTCGGCCAATCCTATTGCTAGATATCACTAAAATTGATTATATAACAATCTAATAGTTTCCCCTTATCACGCTAGGCATCGTAGCGAGTTTGTGCAAAAAGTAAGAGATACAAACCTTGTTTCATTGATGAGGGGAGTGTGACTAGTGGATTGAGATATTGGGATTCCATGGCTTGCTCCTCCTACAATCTATAATTTGAGGTTATTTTGGATTGGGGGAATTGGAATAGGTTGTGAGTTCGTAAGGGACGGCTAGGGTTAGGGGAATTGGGGGAAATTGATGAAAATGACACCTAGCTCTATTTTTTAATAGTTTGAATGGGTTCCAAGTTCGAAACTCATAATTTGGCTCTTTGTACGTTAGAGCCAAACAAGTTCAGAGTTCGTTAGCAAATATTTTCAAATATTATTGCTAGTTTTTCAAACCAGAGAGGGGACGGAAAGACGACCAAAATTCAAAAGTGGGGTTTTGGAACTCAGAATCCGATTCGGACAATGAGGTCAATTTTACCCAATAGTCTTTCGAGTCCGTAACATCTTTTGTCCTTAAAATACGAAGAAAAGATAATCTTCCAAGCTTGGAAGCCTGTCCGCTCTTGTGGTAATTTTGTGAAAAACCAATTACACAACTTTTTCTACACTTTATGGAGTATGCATTGAAATTTAACAAGTTGAAATTTTATTTTTCATTTGACCATTATCATTAAAAGAAAGGGAATCTAATCCAATTAAATTTTCAATTACGTCAAGTAAATAGTTTAAACATTACATCAACTATTAGAAAACATCAATTACAAAATCCAAACATTAACATCTAAATCTTAATCCGAACATTTAAATCAACATCCAAACATTAAAATCAATCCTATTACACCGCTTCAAACATCCAGTCAATATTTGAGTATTTTTCCCTCATCGTGGCCCCCCGACAATTGGTCTTCGTCATGATTGGAATCCCCGTCATCCTTGCCCTCATCTTTATCGTCATTACCATCATCATTGCTCTCCAAGAAGACCGGCTAAAACTTAGTTGGCCCTTCATCTTTGCACAATTCTAGGTGAAGGCCTTGAGGTTTCATGAATGCTACATGCTGTGAATGTGCTTGGGTCAACATCTCGTGTGTCTCAGTCACGGCTGCATTAATACAATCGAAATACTTTCTAAGCCTTGCCTTCCAACCACTTTGAAATCATATCAATTAAACATAACCAATATTGAAGAGGTTAATATTTTATTTCAAATCAACATACAATGTAGTAAAATAAAATGCCATCGTATATACTCATGAGAGATCGATGCCTTGGCTCTATCAAGGGCAACGTCCCGAGCCCTCTTCGAACTCTTCGCTGCTAGATCGCATTGTGGCTTGTCCTCCCAGTTGTTGTTGAAGTTGAGTCTTAGTACTTTGCACTAAAACCAGTTTTTAATATAATACTCCATGCAAAGATATCTATCTTGTGGCTGTACTCTGACCTTCATGAGCATAGCGGTGATCAAACCACTTTACAAAAGATATTTCTTCCTTATGATCGTAACCTTTAGCATGAATAAAATGATGGTGAAAGAGGGGTTTATTTTGACCCCCTCCATGACATAATAAATAAACATGAGGTTCCCAATCATCGGCTCACAAGTGTGGCCATTTGTGGACAAAACTTTTAGAGAAAACCACTCATAAATGAGACGCTCCTCTGAGGTCAACACACTAATGTCATAACATCCCGCTTGCCCAACGGCATCCTCAACCTTATTATACTATGATTTATGGTAAGACAGAAACAGAGAGACAGATAGAGTAGTTATTTCCTGTGTGTTTTTCATACCAAAGTTCAGTTCCGAACTTGGAATTGGTTCATACCTAATATTCAGAAGAGCCGAGTTACTTACGAACATGGAAGAAGCTCCCAGGCTGTTTATGAGTTTGGAACCCCAGTCAGTCAGGAATAGGACAGCATTAAAGGGGTGTTTGTAGAGGGCAATTAACACCCTTTCAAAACCCCAACGAATTTCTCACCAATTTTCTCTTAGAAAAACCTCTCAAACCCTTCCTTCAGCTCCATTTTATCTTCAATCCAACATTTCATCAATCAATCATTTGAGGTATGTGTTCATCATGTCTTTCATCTTATGTCTCTTCTATTCCAATTTCTCTTGGCATTTAAAAAAAAATTCAATAGGGTTATGTTTTTCATTTAGGAAGAAGTTATGGAAGGAGAATTTCATCCCATTTGTTTGAGAAAATGTTAGTTATCGCTTCAATTGAAAGTTAGGGCTTACATATTTAGAAACAAAATGTGGGGGTTGCCATTGATTAAAATTGTTTGCCTACAAGGGTGTTTGATATATTTGAGTTATATGATATGTGGAGTTTTTTTACAAGTTCATTTGTGTATTATATTATGATTTTGGGTTATTAAATGGTTGTCAATGATTGAATGTTGCATTTTAATGGAAATCCAACTTAATTCTGTGAAGGTAATAGTGTTTGAGCTAGATTTATTGCTTTAATGTCAATGATTTGTGATATTTTTTGTGCAAGTTATTTGATTGGGGTTTAAGTTGATATATGGTATTCTACATGAAATGTTTGCTATTTTTGAAATTTGAGTGTAATGAAGCTAGGTTTAGTAATGTTTTGGTGTATTTGTGAATGTATCATACAAAATGTCTAAGAAAAGGACTCGTGATTACATTTCAATTTCTTTGAAATGGAAATCATCCAACAACGGACAATGGTATGAATGAGAATAACGGATCCCAGGATGTGGGAATAATACGAACTAATTGTAGAACATTTTATGTGCACCTTTATGCATGCGTTAACCAATGCATTCGGCAAACTTATTATTATGTTTTCTTTGGTTGATTTCTAGTTTTAGTTAGGTTTACGTGACAAAGGGTTTAGACGACCATTATTAGTTATCTTGTCAAAATCTCGAGTTTTGTAAACTTAATTGATGTTAATGGACACTTTGAATTCACGAGCACATAGATTCTCCTCTGTGATCTTACAAGTATGGCTCTCGTGAGTATTTTTTCATCATCATTTTGTAGAAGGTCATCCTCGAGAGTGATAGAAGATATTTGATGGTCATTCGCGATTGGTAGAAAATATCAAAGGTCATTTCTCAAGGACGGTAGTAGTGAAGGCCAGAGATTAATATATATTTTTGTTCATATTATTTTATAACCACAAGTGAAATCAAATAAGGTACATTTTTAAAACTTGATTTCATTTTAATTCACTTAAATGTAATTGCTAAAGAATTATTTTGAGTAAGTTTGGTTCGGTTTATTTTAATTTAATAAAAAATAACACTCCACTAAAGTAAGACACTTAACTACTTTTCAAATTCCGAAATAAAATATACTTCACAAGCACTAAGTCTGTAACATTAGGACTTCACTAGAGGTGATATATATATATATATGTGTGTATGTATTTCCCATTGGCTAGTCCATTGCTTCGCTGTTATATATCATTCGAATCCCACGCTGGTTTAAACCCAAAATGATGGTGTAGTTTGAGAAAGAGTTGGAGTGATAAAAAGATCATTATTGATTTGGTATCCTCTCTTTTTCTTTGCTTGGACCCGTCCCCAAACTGATAACATATATATTTTCTGAAGAATTACTCATTTCTTCCTCCTTTTCCCTCTACCCTCTCCTTTTTGGCTTCTCTTTCTTTTTCACTTGAATGAATGCTGATTTAGCCCCGCACTGTGAGCTCAACCGTCCGGTCAGTTATAGAGCAACTAGGGTGTAAGAAGTCAGTCAATATCGATAAGCGAGGAAGGGGAAGTGCGTGTTTTTCTGTGGTGAATACTTCTCCTCTATATATAAGCAATGAATCCCCTCCTGAGGCAGTGAGAAGCAGTGTGTGTGTGTGTGTTCATAAATATATTTTCCCCTGGTCTGTTCACTCATGGACTGCTTAAGAGAGCTTCAAGGGAAGAGAGTTCATGATCGAATCGCAAGTGAGATGAAAACGAGCAGACGTGTGTGTATACCAGGTCCGGTGATTGTAGGCGCGGGACCGTCAGGCCTAGCAGCCGCTGCGTGTCTGGAACAGAAAGGCATACCGTGCGCTGTGCTGGAGAGATCTCACTGCATAGCTTCATTGTGGCAACTGAAAACGTACGACCGCCTCAAACTTCATTTGCCCAAGAAATTCTGCGAGCTTCCGCTGATGTCTTTCCCGAAAGGCTTCCCAACCTACCCAACCAAACAGCAGTTCATTCAGTACTTGGAGGACTACGCAAGGAGGTTTAACATCAGTCCTGTTTTTGGGGAGTCGGTTGTGAGGGCGGAGTATGATCAAGTTTTGGGGTTTTGGAGGATAAAAACCGTGGGGCTGAAGAAGGAGGAGACCGAGTATGTATGCCGGTGGCTGATCGTGGCAACCGGGGAGAATGCGGAGGCTCTGGTGCCTGACATCGAGGGCATGGAGGAGTTCAAGGGGCAGATTATGCATACGAGTTTGTACAAAAGTGGAGGCGATTTTCGAGGGAAAAGGGTTTTGGTAGTTGGCTGTGGGAATTCAGGAATGGAGGTGTGCTTGGATCTCTGCAATCACAATGCTACTCCTACACTGGCAGTCAGGGATACAGTAAGAACACTCACTTTACTCATCACTCATCCTCACCACCACTTAACTAATCAATTTCCTAAATCAACTAATTATTCCTTTCTTTCTTTTCTTTTTCTTCTTCCTATTAATCCTCTCCAGGGTAAAGCAAATCCATTACTCCACACCTCCCTTTTTTCTAATTAATTAAACGTCCTTCTGTCCCTTGAAGCCTTCCAATATCCATCCATTATAATAAACAAGAGTATTTATTTTCTGCTTTCAGCCCATTCATGATAGCTATTTGGGATTTCCTATGATTCCTTTCTTAGATCAATACACAACTTTGCAACGCTGTGGCCTTAGATCAATACCAGCTTCTTCTTCTTCTTCTTCTTCTTCTTCTTCTTCTTCTTCTTCTTTTCAGAAATAAATAAAGACGGCTTAATTGAAAGCTAAACCAGTTTGATGGATGGTTTGCTGCAGGTGCACGTCCTGCCACAAGAGATGCTGGGAAAGTCAACTTTCGGGTTGTCCATGTGGTTGCTAAAGTGGCTGCCCATAAGCCTGGTGGATGGTTTCCTGTTGATCGTTTCCAGGCTTTTGCTGGGTGACACCGCCAAATATGGCCTCCACCGCCCCAGAAAGGGGCCACTCGAGCTCAAGAATCTGTCCGGAAAGACACCGGTGCTTGATGTTGGGACACTAGCCAAGATCAAGACTGGACACATTAAGGTATTTTACAATCTAATCAATCATTAAACGACTCCATCCCTGAATAATTGTCTCAAACCATGACATAAACATATTCGAGAGTTGGTAATTTTACCGTTGAACTTAGATGCCATGGTAAAGGTAACATACACTTGTATGATTATAGGAATAGCAAAATTAAATGTCGGGGATATTTTAAGTAGTACCCATATATAATCGAGGTCGGAGGGTGGATGCAGTTTGTTTCCTTTTCCAGATTTAGTGGAATGGGATGGATCCCATGAACGTGCTTTTTTCAATGATTGCAGTATAAGTGCACCAAAGGGGGAATCTAGCTAGACAGTGAAACCAAAATTCTCCAATTGTGTCCAAGCAAAAATAAATTGTGCAACCTGTTTGCTAGAAGTGACTGAGTGAATATATTGTCTACCCTTTTTTCACAAGTGGAAAAGCAACAGGATCGTGTGTTGACAAGACACAAAATCTCGCTAGCTGTAAGTTCAATTATGTTTGATGGGATGGACAAGCGAAAGGATGTTTATTTCCCAGGGAACAAAAAATATATGCTTGGATTCACTAATTTCCCGTTTTCTTTTGCCCCAAATGTGGTCTCATTTACGGAGAGCAAGTGAGTGTAAATATTTAAGGTTACATACACAATTAATGTGCATAGGCCTATACGTCAACCCTGAGACCCTTCCCGGCCATATTTCCTGAGCTTGTATCGATCTTCGTAGGTATGCCCGAGCGTACGCAGGCTGACACGGCATTCGGTCGAATTTGTGAACGGAAGAACCGAAAATTTTGACGCCATTATTCTAGCAACCGGCTACAAAAGCAACGTTCCGAATTGGCTGAAGGTAGTTTGTTAATTATGGCTTATTGATTCTTTAAGGGCTGATGCTTTTGAAAAGCTGAATGCAAGCAAGTATATTAAATAGAAGGAAACCAATAATAATCATAACTAATTCGTGCTCTCCATGCATGCCAGGATAAAGAGATGTTCTCAGTGATGGATGGGCTGCCAAAGAGACCATTTCCGAATGGCTGGAAAGGTGAAAGGGGTCTATACGCAGTGGGGTTCACAAAACGTGGATTGCTCGGTGCATCAATGGATGCCAAGAGAATTGCAGAGGACATTGATATGTGTTGGAAAGCAGAATCAAAACGACATTTCTCTCTAATACCACGTCCATCTAATTCACACCAATGTTCATAGTCTCTCATTTTTTTCCAAATTAATTAGAAGCTGATTCCCGATTTTGATAGGAACTTTTTTGCACAATAGTTGTCAGAGAGATGAGGAAAGTGGGCGGAAAGAAACGAGAAAGCAATCTCACCCTACGTTAGAAAGGAAAAAAAATCGAATAAAACCTTTTTATGCTTCAGCTGTGTGGTTTGGTTTGGTGGTTTTGATTTAGGAAGAGGGGCCTTTCTAACAAATTTTCTAGTCACCAACGAAGTACTGGACTGCACTATTCCGTGTATATTATTTTTCGATATTGCAATTTTGATGATTGATCTGTAGGGAGCTTAGTTACAACTTCGCAACACTTTGTGAGGCGAGGCGAGGCGAGGCGAGATACTTTTGTTTTTTACTCTCAATATATGTATTTGTACTCTTAAAATACGTTTATTTAATTGTATTTTAAGAGTAAAGAGACGTATATTCTTAATCTGTTTGCTTCTTTTCTTGCAACTTTGAAAGAGGCCTTTCCATTAAAAATTTATACGTATATGTAGTTGGGTGTTTGTGAGGTTGAGGATTGTCCATGCACGATTCTGGCATTCAATGATAAGATCGAGAAACAGAAAGAATTAGTACGATTAGTTAATGAAGGAATAAATACGATGGCGAAATATTTTGGTACCGAAATTCCAGATAATCATAATCTTCTGCCCTTTCTCGATTGGATATGATAGTTTGTTTCCAAGTTGTTCTTAGGACCACCAGTGCCAAAACTATTACTCCCCCTCCCACTATTATTGGCTTATTTTTTTTAATCGTCAATAACTCTAAGTACATATTGCAATTTCACATTAAAAAATTTTTATTTACAAAATATATGTTAAAACGAATCTAATAGTATCTCACATGATACATTTATTATAAATATATTAGCTCATATTTAGAGTCAACGTTTTCTAAATTTGACTTTGAAAAAGTAAATATTTCAATATGAGACCAAGGGAGCAGTGATCATGCAATTTTGAACCTGCTTCTGACCACACACAATTTGGGTACACTGCAAAATAATTATACTTCCTCCGATCTTATAATATTGTCTCATTTTAAATGACATAATTTTTTTCAAAAGTGAACTAAGTGGTGGAGATTAGATTAAGAGAATGAAAAGTAAATTAAATGGATGAAATTAATATAAGATTTGTTAAAATAGAAATGTGCCAATATAAAAAGACCATTCTAAAAAGAAAATTGTGCCAATATAAAATAAACCTGGAGGGAGTAAAAAAAAATTAAATACCGAACTCAATAATATGGCGAGGTAAATTATATGGTATCCCCGGGGTACCATGAGCACCATATTCCCAAGGATATTTTGGGTATTTCAAATTATAAGAATGTGTATAAAGCGAGGTAAATTTTGTGGTATCTCTGGGGTACTATGAGCACCGTATTCCCAAGAATGTTTTGTATATTTGAAATTTTAATAATGTGTATTCATTTATGTTATATTGTTCATTATTATAATTTCATTATGATTGAATAACTTATATGAATTAGAACACTCTCTACCAAAAACTCATTTCTACTGTACAAATCCCAAACAGTAGCATTTCCGCCACCACCATGGCGGCTGCACCGTGGTCGGAGAAACTGCAATCATTTGCTGATAAACACAAACAGACTCCTTGAACCACACCAGTTCCTTCTACAATCCCAACCCTAAATTCAATTACAAAGGGGAACTCGATGTCGTATGCGCTGATGAGGAAATCGACATCCTACATGCATCATACTCAAGAGCTCTCATTAGAAAATTTGGAATATGAAGACCATCGATGCAGTTCCTCAGAATAGATATACAAACAATACGATTCAAAGGCCCAGTCCACCTTGCTGCAATTAATGGATGACAGACATGCTCGAATAACATTCGACCTTGAGGAAGATATGCACCGTTGTTGGCTGAAGAGGTTCGGGTCTCTGTCGGGTAATATTATGAGAACTCTTGAGTGGACCAAAGATTTTTATTACTAGCAAGAATCTTCTTATGCTCCAGTATGGGTAACTATATAATTCCTCCCAATCCATTTCTTTCACCCCGAAGCCGTGAATGATTTAGGTCGCTCCCTAGGCGAATTGATATATTATGATCCCCCAACTAGAAACCTAACCTAATCTGACCCTCCACAATTCGCTTCTGCATTGAGATTGATGTATGCAAGAATTTCTTTCAAAGATTAGGTTAGGATCCCTCTCTAAGAACAATTTTGCACTCCATCACCTATGAAGACCTTGCTCCTTATTGCAATAGGTGCTCTAAAATCAGCCATTCTGATCTTAACTATAAGAGAAATCAGCCCAAACTTAATACTTACACAAATAGTCGATCCGGGAGCTTCGGAAACGAGAAAGTAATACAACCCAAGGCTAGAAGCCAATAGAAATCTGGGTGGATCAAGGTTCAAAACACAAATTCAGGTATAGAAGCACAAAAATCTGATATAGAACCTTACTCAACTAAGATAGAACAGTGCTCAATGGACATACAGTCCTTATCCAAACCTACAGCTAGCACCCAACCCTAATCTTTCTATTCTACATCTCCCTCAATCTGAGCTCACTAAGCAAATAATCCCATGAAATGATGAACAAACATCAAAATATGGGTGGGACTTCCAATCAAATGATGGAAGTCCTATCAACACACTTAGACTATCAAATTGATTTCAAATCCTTCAGTAGGAAGATGAACAAAACTCGGATAAGGTAAATGATTGTCATCAAATATCATCCAAATGAGAGGCATGAGAGAGGATATAACAACAAAAGATCTGAATGAAGGTTGGGACTCTCAACTTGGGACAAGAAATGAAATCATTACAGGGTTCAAAACTGCCACCCTCTTCTCCACAAAGAGAGATTGAGCCATAGCTCATCAAGGATGACAATTTCATCCCTCGCGACAAATTAGAAATTCCTAAACCCTTTCAATTAAGCACCAATTCTTTATCTGTGGAAACTAACATAAATATTATGCAGGGGTAAAGGAATGCAGAAGCTCCAATAACATGTCTCTTGCAATATGATTCTCTTCCACCCGTGGATCAGGATTTTTATGATAAGGAGGAATTAGAGAATAAAAAGACCTTCTTCAATGTTCCAAAAAGTGTAATAACCAGGTTAGCCTCCGAATACAAGTTTTATAATGAAATGTCTTATATGGAATGTTAGAGGACTTGATACATCGTATATAAGGCTTAAGAAACTGATCATAAAGCATAAGATTTTCCTTCTTAGATTAATTGAACCAAAACTTAAAAATGAAACCAGAGAATCTTATAAAAGAATGAGGCATTTTACTAGTATTTCACTCCTCTAATCCAAAATTATGGATTTTCTTACACAATGAGATGAAAATCACAAACTTTTAGGAACATGACCAATTCATTCACCTAACTGCTCAACTAGTGTTAGAGGATAAAAATTTAGAAATCTACATAGTATATGGTGATCAAGGCAAAGGAAGAAGCATATGGATTGTTGTTCGAGATTGCATGAAATTCTGGAAACGATCCAAGAAGAGTCAGCTCTTGAGGGAAACACAATTGGAATTGTCTTCTCGAGCACTATACAATAAACTACAGGAAATCTCAAATTTGATCAGCGATTTTTCCAAAGTGAAGCAAACAAGTCAGCCGGCCGAACCAGCCCAAGCTAGCACGATGCCAGCCCAACCGGCATGAAGACAGAGTAGTTTGGGCAGTGCCAGTGCTAAGCACGGACCATGCCATCACTAAGCACAGACCATGTCAGCGCTTAGCAAAGACCGTCCTAAGAAACACGGGCCAGGCTAGAGGCCTCCAACATAGACAATACCAAGCTTGGCTGCCCGTGCCCCATTTTTTTGTTCCACTACAAAATTTGCCTAAGTATTGGTGCGGCTAACACTCAGAGAATAAACTAACACTCAGGAAATATAAACTAATACACAGGGAATAAACTAACACTTAGAGAATAAAATAACGTGGTCAATGTTTTTTCAATCATCTATTAAATCAAATATAAGAACTTAACTATATTCTGGTGTTTGTGTCATATGGTGCGGACAATGGTCAAAACTCCCCCCTATCAGTCACATAGAGGTGCAGGTATAAAATCATCCATCAACCTCGCCTCTGCAACTAGGGGAGTGCAACAACAGCTATAGCACATTGCGCAGGTTTGATTTTCCCCGTGTGATTATGTCTCGGGCGGACCACCACGAACGAACTAACCCCAGACCTACAAATGCAAAGGAAGTAGCCGTCTTATCGATGGATTTTGGGACCAACAAAATATTCCTAGTTTGCTACCTATTCTTTCTCTACCTACAACCCTTCAGACCTCTTTGGTCCGCTAACTAGATGCATAGTCGATTATGACGATTAACAACGGTAGTCTCTGTGCACACGCCCAGTTTTGGACTATTGGTAGAGCATCTAGGTTTCCTTAACCGGGGACTAACAATAGTGCACCAATATGACAGCAGACTCAATTTTGGGCAACCTAAGTCTGACAATCATGCAATTCACAAGAATATTGAGAACAAGCTAACATATTGATCACAAAACACATAGAAATAGGTAGACCTAGAAATCTCACAATAAAAAATCAGCCCATGAATACAAATATAATCCCAAAACTAGATTAACTACTCTCGAAGCATTTAACCCAAATATTTCATTGGATTCAATGCCTTTAGGCAAAAGAGAAATAAAAAGACGAAAAGAAAAGAAACTAGAGAGAAGTGATATAGTTTTCTCTCTCTAGCCAACTACTAAGATCTAAAAAATGGGCATAAACTTAAACCCTAGTAGAGAAAGGTCTATATATATAGCAGTAGGGAATTGAGACAAAACTTTTACTAAAGAGTGGCCAAAAACCTTAACAGTCTCAACTGACTCGTGCCTGCACGATGTGCCAGTCATGGCACGGGTAGTAACGGTCATGCTAGAGTGGGGCAGCGCTCTGGCATAGACTGTGCCAATAATACTTGCGTGGTGCACTAGCTGCTGGCCTTGTCTTCATTTTGGTCATTCTGATTCGCGCCATGCATCATTTTGCGTGCCCCTGTCGGCTGAAACCTTATTTTTCTCTGTACATCGGCACCCTTCTCATCATTCTTCACACCCTGTGGGCTGGGACATGTAAAAAGTACGTTCAGCCCCCATACTTAGCCAATTATGGAGTGAAAAAAGGGACCCCTCATGACAAATTTTATATGGCTCGTGCTAGGTAATACGGGCCATGCCAAAGCTCCTTGAAATGAGCGGTGCCAGCTTTCGATCTATGCCGGGCTTGTGCAGTCTACGTTGGCCGCGACTGGTTTGCTTGGATAATTCTTTGCTCTGGCACGAGTGAACCATCGGTCCGATTTAGGTGTTCTTGTAGTTTGTTTTAGAGTGTTCGAGAAGAAAAATCCAATTGTGACACCCTCAAGTGCTTATTCTTCTCAGATTTTTCCCAGAACTCTGTGCAACCTAATACAATGATCCTTCTATTTCTTCTTTGGCCTTCTTGATTTTCGAATCCATTTTTTTCACAATTCCTTCTACTACCACGATTTGGAGTTTGTGGCCTTTAATCTACTACCATTCTTACAAATGGCCTTGAAATGTCTACTTCCACCATCACAGATGGCCTTCCACAAAATTATATGAAAAAGTATTCACGAGCACCTGCTAATGAGATCAAAGAGGAAGTTCTAGGTGCCCGTGAATTTAAAGTGTCCATTAGTCTCAATTAATTCTACAAAATGCGTGATTTAGACATGAAAACCAAAAAGTTGTCATTTAAATCCTTTGTCTTTCAAACCTAACTAAAAGTAGATATAAACCAAACAAAAGATGACAATAAATAAGTTTAATTTATTGGCTAACACATGCATAATAGTGCACATCAATCCCCCCACACTTAAGCCTTTACTTGTCCTCGAGTAAACAAAAATGAGAAAAGATCCAAGTTAGGTGCTCGTGAAACGAGAAAGTAATACAACCCAAGGCTAGAAGCCAATAGAAATCTGGGTGGATCAAGGTTCAAAACACAAATTCA
>JAULKM010124163.1:0-20449 GCA_032355605.1 Rubia tinctorum | reverse complement strand
AAGCCCTTGCCGACTTCTTCATTAATTCTTCATCAGGAAGTTGATCCATCAAAGCATTAAATTCCCTTTTGATATTCATATCAATCTACCCCATAGGTAGCATAGTGAAGGAAATGGAGCAACAATATAAAAATCTTATCTTTGATCCAAAGCCTCCTCTCGGTTTAATTAGTTGATCTTCAGTGATTCATTTAGCGACCCTGGGAGGGGGTGGGTTAGTAGGCTCTGCACTGAGTTAGAGGAAATGCATACTAACAGTCCTGCTTTGCCTAGTTATCCCTAGGTTCTCGCTGACCATTTTTTCAAAACAAGCTCCTTCTTGAATCTTTTTGAAGAAGTTCCAGTTCTTCTCGCAATGTTGGTTGGTGTGAGGCTTTGGTGGAGCTACAGAAAATGAATCCTACCCAAAAGGAGAAGAGATTACCTTCATTGGTTAAGTGTGAAAAGATATTGGAGCAGCAGAACACTGCGTTTAACACTGAATTCACCAATAAGATTTATGATGGTGGGCATCCTTATGCCTTGTTATCGTATCTTGCCAGTTTTTCCTCCTTGCCTTCGGTTTCTGAGCTAAGAGAGTGTCAAGTTGATTATCTTGACGACCTCTCGTTTGTCTCTCCTGATCCTAAGTTATCTTCTATCAACGAGTTGAATGCAAACATGGAGAATTCTACTTGAAATGCAAATATGGAGGATTCTGCTCTTGTTATCCAGACTACAGTTGCTTCTCCTTCTAATGTTAGATAATTTTAGAGTTATGGCTTAATTTTAGACCATTCAAATTTATGTTTGTAATGTATAATGGTATTTTAATGTGTATCTGAATCATATGTACTATCTTCGATATGAATTTGGTAAGACAATTCTTACTTTGTATTTTTTCCTCGTATTTATTCGTATGCGGGATTTGATATTTTGATCGACAGTAAGTTTTTAAATATTCTTGATGTGTTGGGTTTTAGTGTTCATTCTGAGAAACATCCCAAGTTTATGTCTTCCAATTCATGCTACCCTATTAGACTTGTTGAAGCTACTACTTTCCTATCCAAGGAATAATTTGAGCAGCTTTCTAGTGATTGTTTTTCAATTGTTTGGATTTCTTCTCTGAAATCTATTACATTATGTCTAGGATGGCATGTCCCTACTTATTTGTCATCTCTATCCCCTCCAATGAACTGTCTTTTTAGTAAGGTTGTACTTGACGGTTACAATATTGAATCCCTCGACAAGGGTATTGTTAACAGTTTAGTTGATCTCGAATCTGTTGGTATGTTTGTACGTACGCTCAACCTTCCCAGTCACTCTCAGGATTGGGTGTTGTCGTTGGGTGTTCATCTCAAGTATATTGGATGGAAGAAGGCCATAAGTGAGTCACAAGAATATATTTAATAGTTGAAAGGATTATGCACCAAACAGAATGACCTTATTCACCGACAACAACTAAGCTTGGTTAAAATGATTGGTCAGCAAGATGAAGCAAAGAATTTTGCCGCAAACAAAGTACGTGAGGCTCATCTGATAACTGTAATCATAGATAAAAAAGTGTTCCTATATTGACCATTTATTGGATCACCTGAAGAAGAAGCAGGATGATGCGATCATCTTTCTACATGTTCTGCAGGGTGGCAGAGTAGGTTTGACGAATAGTTCATTGTGAATACCCACTTGCATAGTGAGAATGATCACCTTCGTACTGAATGTAAATTTTTTTGAATCGTATGTGTATTATCTTGAACGAGCTTGTGTTGATTACAAAGATAAGCTCAAGGCCCTTTCCGCAGAGCCTCGTGGTTCCACTAGCCGTGATGATCTAACTATGAATATTGGCGGGCAGAGGATTAATTTATCTAAGTTTCTTAGGACATATATTCATCAAATACAGGAAGAAATATGTAACCTGTAGGATTTAAATTAAAGTTATTAAGACACTATGGACGTCATGAGTATGCAACTTGATCGCGATGAGTTCATCCCAATAACTAACTTTAAAACCTACTATGCAAAGTATCTTGATCATATTGAACAAAGCGAGTGAATCCTCTGCCCTGTTTACTTGCATATGTAATCCCACTACAATCATATTATATTGTAGGAATATCAGGCGGAGCAATCCCTTCGCTCTGGTAGTTCTTCTTCTGATGGGCCATCTCGCACACCAAGGCATAGATAACTTGCTTTTCTTTGATGTAATAATTTATTTTTCCAAATGTTTCAGGTTCTATCTTTGTACCTCTATTTTTTGCAACCATTTTATTTTCAATATGTTTGCTTGAGACTAATCTAAAATGTCACATTTTTATTTTCCATGTGTTTGCGTGTACGCCTTTGCATTTATTTTTGCAAGATCTATAGCTTGCGAGATTAAGGTTTTGAACCTATATTGTGCAAATCTGCAAGATCTATTACTCTCTTATGTCGCTATTTTTGCAGGCATATGCGTGTTTTTGCAAGATCTATAGCTTGCAAGATTGAGGTTGTAAACCTATATTGCGAGAAGCCGCAACATCAATTGCTTGCTTTTGTAGCTATTTTTTGTAGGCATATATGCCTTTTTGAAAGATCTATAACTTGCAAGATTGAGATTGTAAACCTATATTGTATGAAGCCGCAAGATCTATTGCTTACTTTTATCGCTTTTATAGATTATTTTTTTATTTGTACTTGGGCAAGGTCTGTAGCTTGTTGTGTTACGATTGTACAAATTTACTTGTTCATAGTTGCAAGATATGATTTTTGGTTTTTTTTTGCGATGTGCTATGGTTTACCACCTTTTGTTATTGTTTCTGTGGATTTTGCATAGAATGTAAGTGAATGGTACAATAGTTGAGTTGCCCTAAAAGATGTTTTCTGATATTGATTATGTATGGCCGTGATGATATTGCGTTTGAAAATAAACAACGATGCCAACAATGAAAAGGCCGCCAATGATCATATCATGACTCTTGTACAACTAAGCTCTTCCAGATGACTACTAAGGATCTAAACATAGAATTTTATTAGGTTTATCAAATGCTAAATATTTGTGACGCTGCTTCCATCCAATCTTTCTAGCTTGTAAGAGTTAGATCGATGTGCTTTCGCTACCTTGTATGGGTCTTCCCACTTTGGGCATAGTTTTCCTTTTTCTTCTTCTAAGCGTGCCTCATTCTTCTATAGCATAAGATCTCCAATTCAAAACTGTGTGCGGCTTTGATTCCATCTTTCTAACCTGGTTTCCATCTAGTGGAAATTTTCCCGTTTCGAAGTAGTCCCTTAACGATGCCATCCAGTTTGTTTCTTCTGTATAGACTGTTGCCACAGTTGTTGTGATCGTACTTCAAACTGGTATGATCTGTACATTCACATCATTCTGCCCCAATAACGAATCAAATCCAACCATTTCCAGTTTACTTAAGATGACTACCTTGGTATTTTTGCTCCTTGGAACATGTAGGATGTCAAAGTATTCAATTTGGCCCATAATTTGGCGAACTCTCCTAAAATACTTTATCAATCGCTCCTCTCGCACCTCATGATATCCACGCACTTGTTGTACCGTTATCCGTGAATCGCTAAAGCACTTAAACCTCTTGACCTTCTTCCAGATTGTAAGGTCCAACCCATGTATCAGTTCTTTGCATTCAACTTCATTGTTTGTGAGTGGGAAATCGAAATGAAGTGAGTATCTATGTTCTCCTACATCAAGATTTACTAGTAGTGATCCTGCACCACAACCTTCTTTGATAGACGCTCCATCAACAAACAATTTCCATGTGATGTCTATCTAATTTGGTTTCTTTTTGTCTATTTAAAGATTTTCTAGTGTACTTGCCTCTTGTGCTTCTGCGCTCGTCATTTCTGCGATGAAATCTACTAAGGCTTACGCCTTGATTGCAGTTCACGACTGAAACTGGATCTTATACTGTCCCAATTCAAGAGCCCATCTAGTCATTCTTTCAGACGATTCTGTCTTGCTCAAGATATTTTTAAGTGGGTATTCAGTATACACAACTATGTTGTGACTTTGAATGTAGCATCACAGTCTCCTTGCTAAGTATACTAATGCGAGAGTTAATCTTTCAATCGGCAAGTGCACTCTTTTTGCACTTTTTAGTATCCTATTGATGTAGTATACTAGCACTTGTCTTTTCCTTCTTGATGCACCAAGAATGAACTCACTAATTTTCTTTTAATTTCTAGGTACAGGTATAAAGTCTCTTCTAGAATTGGTGACTTTAGAACTGGCAACACTTTGAGTTGTTCTTTCAACGACTCATACCCTTTCTGCTTTTCTTATTCCAGTTTAACTTCTTGGCCCTTTTAATAATGTCGAACAGTGGGAAATATTTTTCAGCAGCTTTCGCGACAAAACTGCTAAGTGATGCGAGGGATCCCATCAACACCTGCACTTCTTTGACTGTTAACTCTTGACGGAGGTCAACTATTACTTGTATATTTCCTGTGTTAGCTTCAATTCCTTTGGAGGATACTCTATTCCCCAAAAAATATTCATGTACCCACTCCAATTATGCACTTCTTAGGGTTGAGTTACATTCCAATCTCGTTTAGCGTATCCAGGGTTTCTTTCAAGTCCTGCAAAAATGGACACGCCTTTTTGCTTTTGATCACCATGTCATTAACATATTCTTTAACATTCTATCCTATTTATTATGAAATTCAGTTTTAGCTAATCTTTGATATGTCTAGCCAGTTTCTTTAGGCCGAATGGCATCTTCACGTAGCAAAACACTCCAAAGCTTGTTATGAAAGCTTTCTTTTCTGCAGCTTCTGGATTCATTAGTATTTGTTGGTATCCTTTGTACACATCCAAGATAACTAGAACTTCATATCCTGATTTTGCTTCCACCAACTTGTCAATTTTAGGTAATGGATAGCATTTTTTGGACATGCGTTGTTTAGATCAGTGAAGTCTCTGCAGATCCTCCATCCTACATCTACCTTATTTACCATCACTGGTTTGGATAAATAACTTCCTTTAGGTTACCAGCATGAAGCAATGCTCTAACCTCCTCTTCGATCGCTTTCTGTCTCACTAGTGAAGCATCATTGGTTTTGCTTAATTGGCTTGATCGAATCGTTGATATTTAGAGAGTGGGTAGCTATGTCTGGATTGACTCCTCCTATGTTTTTCACTGTCCATGAAAATGTATCTTTGTGACTTCCTCAATGGAAAATTCATTTTCCTCTCCGACATCCACTTGAGGTTCTGCTTGCTTGAACAAGCCATTATACGAGATGGTGACCATTTTTATTTGTTCGGAATTTCTTCCTGCTCTCATTGTGACAACCATGAATTGCCTAGCTATTTCATGATTTCCTTGTATCGTTGTAGTTCCTGTTGTAGTTGGAAATTTCATCACCAAGTAATATGGGAACCATATCGATTTTGCTGTGTTCATCCGGGGCTTACCAATGATTGCGTGTAATGGGTTTTGTGCATCAATGACAACAAAGCTGGACGTAATGTTGCATCTTTTGTCATTCTCACCTAGGTAACTTGCAGTTGTGTGTTACCCAAAGGTGTCTCCGCTCGTTCGGTAAATCCTACGAAAGTATATGTACATGTCTTCAAATCAGATCGCTTGAATCCGAGTTTGTCAAAGTAATCAACGAATAAAATTTTGACTGCACTCCCTTCGTCAATGAATACTCTGTGAGTTGTGGCAGTTCCAATCTTAGCGATAATGACCATTAGGTCATTATGAGGCAAGGCGTTGAGAACCACATCTTTTTCACTAAACATTGTTGTCTCATAGCAGCGAAGTCTTTTGCTAGTTGGTTCTTGTGATGGAGAATATCTAGCCTTAGCTTTCCAATTTTTATTCGAGAGAGCTTCTATTAATCCATAGATCAATAGAATTACTTTCTCTGGGGCATCATTCACCAAGTCATATTTGTAACCAACTGATGCTGTCATTTTCTAATTCTTGCTCTGCATATTCATCACGCCTTGGTTTTTACCATGTAGTTTCCCTCTTTATTGAATTCGCTGTAACAGTTTCCTCCATCCTTCTTTTTATACTGGCTCCCCTGGCCATTTCACAAATTCTCCTCTATTTGCCTTTTCAAGTCCCTGTAGTATTCGACGGCGTGTCCATAGTCCTTGTTAAAGGCGCAATAGTATTCCCTAGACCATTTTTCTGGTGGTGTTATCATTGGCATAGGTTCGTGAAACAACTCCATGTTTGCCTGCCAAATATCCTTACTTGACTTCGTCAAAGGAGTTTCTAGAAATGCTGCCATCTGTACCCCCCTTATCTTTTCCTTTGAAAGGGACATTCCATTTTCCCTTTTTAACAAAGCCTCCCTTTGGATATTCCATCATTCTTTTTTCACCTTGCTCTCACTTTATTTTATGGTTGTTTGCTTCTTCAGTCTACACATGCTTTTAAATCATTTTCTAAAATTCTCTTGGGTTCTCAAGCATGTTTTTAGTGAGTTCTTTGTAAAATTCTCCTGATCGCATATCCCCTGTGAATGCACCGAGTGACGATTGGAATGATATATCCCTCACTTTCAAACTTTCGGTAACGAACCTATTGTGGTAATCTGCTAGGATTTCATCACTTTGCTGGGCTATGTTGTTTAAGTGCACTATCGTTTTGTTAAAATTCTGCTTCTGATAGAAGCACCCTAAAAACAAGTATGATAACTGTGCCCAAGACTAAAAACTTCCACTTGGTAGATTGCCATACCATGTAATCGTTGTTCAAACAAAAAAATAGGGAAAGCCTTGCAGAATAGTTCAATTTCCGCATCACGAAATTGCATACTATTGCGATAGGAATGTAAGAATTCCTTGGGGTCCGTTATAACATCCTAAATCTTCACATGTAACAGAAATTTAAAAAACTGTTGGCATTTTGAAATCATGAAGATGCGGTGCTAACGGTGACCGGTCTGTATTATCCTCTACCGCTATATCCCTTGACTTTTCCTTGTAATTAAGCCTTCCATGCCTTTGACTAATTTTTTGTTTTTATTTTAGGATTTTAGCTTGATAGAGGCTAGGAACTGGTTATACAGATGTTCCCTATTCGATTCTAGGAAGGCTTCAAAATCTTTCCTCTCAATCTCTTGATTTTCATTGGGAGATTCGGCTTCCTCTTCTTCATCATCCGTGTTTTCTTTGTTGTTTTCCTATTATTTATTGGGAATGTATTCTTGATCTCAACTAGGACGCATATTATGCTCATGCATATCCATTTGTTCATGTGTGTCATGATTCTGGCTTCTCTCATTTCTAGTGAAAACTATGGTACTCTAAGGGGGATAAAGGACTTTAAAAAAGAAAAAAATTTCTTCATCTCCACAGATAGCGCCAATGATGTAGTATTTCCAATAAGCCAAGATGGCTGGTGATCACCATACTATAAGCGAGTACCTGCAAGAAAAACCCCGGAAGTGATTCAGGGGAAAGATCTCTGACGATTAAGTCAGTTCCTTCCTTTAGAGAATTGGTATTTCTTAGTTTAGTGTCTCTTACTAGAGCCAATGTTGCTCTCCTTGTATTTATAATAGGCTACAATCATGGCTCTGCATCACTAGGGTTTCAGATCATGGGTTGCATCGTGGTTGCTATAATTCCAGTTCGTGCCTGAGTCTTGGACGTGACTCCGCCTTTCTCACTTTGTGGCTGAGTATTCTTGGAATGTCTCCTTTTTTCCTGGTTCATGGGTGAGTCTTCGGCTGGGCCTAAAGGCTAAAATTTTCTAGTTTGTGGCCTAGGTATACACCACAACTTAAGTAGGAAAATCACCCGTGGCCTCACAAATTATGGGTCTACCCCCTTAGGATTTACTTATGCATGATAACCACAAACACCAATAAGGAAGATTTACTTGTATGGGATGACCATCCAAATTGATAAGGAAAGGAAATATTTACACCTCATGCTTCAGATTACATTAAAATATATATACACAATACAATAGTGGAACAAATCCTCTAAGGTACATTTTTCTTAAAACTGAAAATACCATTTGTTTTCTTCGCATCTTCACATTTCCCAAGAAAATACTCTATATATCTGTAAGAGGGATGTTCTTATTGATTCAATCGACGCAACCTATACAACAGTTACTGATAGTACGACCTCCAATCTTTAATTTGACCATACTCATCTTGGTTATGTTAAGCTCTTATAAAATCTACTGTAATTTGATATTGAAACACATTCTGCTTATGTGCATCATTGTCTTCTTCAAGTCTCTTCATGTAATCACATACATCATCTTGAATATCTAGATAGAATGGCATTACAATAGAATTAGAGGCGCTAGCAGGTTTCTTACAAACATCCCTCGACAAAGATGGTCGAGAAAAACCAAGGCATTGGCCTATCTCGGAATTCACCACTGCTAAGTTTGTATTTTCCTCAGTTAGTTACTTATTTGATTCCTCCAGGATAAAATTCAGAGCCGGTTGTGCGTCGTATTTAGACTTCCACTCTGCTACCAAAGCCTTAGTGGAAGACAACTCATCCTTGGCAGTATCAAGTTTTTGATAAAATTTGTCAATGTGAGCCAAAGTCTTGTCCAGAATCCTATAGTTCTGCTACAACTCAGCCACAATAGATGACACAACCCATCTCCATTATTTTTCTTAATGAAGTAATCTTTGTAACTCATCCCCCTAGAGGAAACAAAAAACATTCACTTCTTGATAATCATTCTCCAACTTAAAAATACAAGCCTCATATGCCACTTTCTTCTTGTCCCACAAAGATGCAAGCTCTAAACATTGATTCAACAAATCTCCTAAGGATCCTCCTACATGGCATATTCATCTCTCCCTATGAGGTACAAGGTATAAATTTTTAATAAGCATATACATTTTGACAAGTTTATCCAGGCTATCACGAATGGTCGCAACCAAGTTATCACCATGGAAAGAACAATCCATCCTGGGTTGAGCATCGATGGGTTCTCCAAAAGAGTTGAACTCAAATCTAGAGGAAACTGAACTAGACACGACCAGATATTTAGGAAGTGGTTCAGACATAATATCTCTAGTTCAGAACATAGAGAGAGAGAGAGAGAGCAATACGTATTGCTCTCAAATAGTTCAGAAGGGTAGGATCTCCTGGGGCAAATTCTATCTCAGCAGCTGAAGAACATCTACTCTTGTCATACAAGACAATAACCTAAAAAGAATAAAAAATATCATAAAGACAAGGATAAGCAATAATAGCACATTAGTGGAAGATCTATAATAAGAATTTTGACAAAAGTAATCTAACTATTATCCATACAACAGATACGATATCATTCACAAACTGGATCATTCAAAGATGAAGCCTTAGGGTTCTCAATAATTGTCTCATCCAAAATCATAAAGTCATGTCTTCGTGCATTCACGATATAGGTACGTAATTCCTCCATGTTGAGCATTTCAGGAAGCCCTTACAATAAATCCAGAAGCCAAAATGAAAAGGCACTATCATCTACCTTGGATCGGTACAGCCGGTCAACTTTATTGTGATGCCAGATTAAGCCTCGGTTTATATCTGACATAAGTGGAAGATCACACACACGACTGGGGTTAATTATAAGCCCGTAATGATTGATAACATATAAACCTCACAAGATCACAAGCAGCATCTGCAATCTCAGAAATAAAATTTTAAAATCCCTAGGCTATATAACATGTTGAACTAAAGCTCGAGAATAACCGTTATTGGGATACCTTGCATTCTCCAAACATTTGATCTGAAGCTACTATCGTGAAACCTCTTCACGAGTATACGGAGACGCTCATGAGCATAATCTATTTGATTTTCATATTACTGAACTCGTGCATAAAAGGTTCCACTCCTTTAAATGACTTGACAGAGTAGCGAATCAGTAATAACATGTAAACCAGGAGAAACATCTATTACACTAAGCTCTAGACCATATATCTTAAGAATATTGTGCAACATACCATGCGGGCAGACACATCGTTGTAACCACTCACGTGACAATTAGGTTCAGCTCTCTCTTGGAAAGAAGAAAGGGTACAATACTTTTTCACAACCTTTCTGATGTTATCAGAAAAAGAATCAACACTAGCCTGAGAAAGATTGTGTTTCTCTCCACATCCTGCACCCTAAGGAACAACTGCAGCCTCAACCTTGGAATTAGATGGTAGAATAAAAATTGACGCTGTAGAAATAGATATCTTTGAAAAACACATATACCCTTAGGAAGAAAAATAAAATCAGGAATTCACAAGTATAATTTAGATAGGAATTCATGGCGGAGAAAGATTAAAAATAACTAGACTAGAAGTAACAAATGTCAAGAAGATTACATTTGATATCTCAAATTACAATATTCGACAAATAAATCTCACCTATATCACATATGGAGAAAGTCATAAGTTTTTTATAGGAAAATAGCGAAAGCAATGCAATTACCAAACTGTTTAAAATCGACAGGTGTCCTAAATTTTGAGGCCACAACAGGTTATTCATATCGGGGACATAATACATAAATATTAACCCATGAATTACGTCTCCTATGTGAATCACAATAATCAAGATATCTGAACGCAATGACCGGCCCCTTGGAGCACAGTGTGTTTCCAATTCTTACAATCTCTGTCTTCCGGGACTAGGGGGCTTGTGGTACATGAGACATAAGTATGTGGCAAAGGAAAGAAAGCGATTCACAATGAATAGAGAACCAAGGAGACCACATCTCAAGAACCACCAAAAAGAACAGGAAGTGGTAATTTCATATAACATAGCACAAAATCATGAGCTCTCAAGAGGTAACCTCGCATAACGCAGCACAGTAGCCATGAATTAGGATTCATGTCCCATGAGAACGGGTAAGTAGCCATGTCCAGTGTGAGCACGAACAACAAGGAATATAGGGGAACTATCCCTATAAATGGAAGTCGAATGAAAGAATCAAGGTAGGTCACAACAGAATTCTAGCATTCAACAACAAATACTGACTATACCATTGGAGACTTTCCCCCGAATACAATCCGGGAGATTCTTGCAGGAGCACTTCTTGCAGCCCAATTCATTCTTGTTCTGGGAGTCCAAACCACATCACTTAACGATAGGTGATCGATGTCATTTGTATTAACACATTAAAAAAACAATGGTTGTCGATTACATGAAATTAGACCTTATGGACCTACTGAACAGTACTATAATCAACGGTCAACAATTAATCGTCCCTATATAGAAACAGAAATAACTAGGGCTTGATTTTAACAAGTCAACCGTAAATCATTAACCGACCACTTATATAAGCACTAATAACTAGGGTTTTACTTTAACTAATTAACGGTCAAACCTTAATATACTTTCTCTATATATACAAGCACTAATTACTAGGTTTTGACTTTAGGTAATCAGTGGTCAACCATTAATCGGTCATATATATATAAACAGAAATAACTAGGGTTTGGTTATTACAAATAAATGGTCAGCCATTAACCGACCTTATATATAAGCACTAATAATTAGGCTTTGACTTTAATTAATCATATGCCAACCCTTAATGAATTTCTATATATAAGCACTAATAAATAGGTTTTAACTTTAATTATTCAACTGACAACCCTTGATTGGTCCTATATTTAAGCACTAATAACTAGATTTTTACGTTGAGTATTCAACGGTCAGCCCTTGATCAGTCTTATATATAAACAATAATAACTAGGTTTTGATTTTAACAAATCAACGAATGACTCTTAATCTCGCCCTATATTATCACTAATAACTAGGTTTTGAGTTTAACTATCCAACGGTCAACTGTTAATTAATCATATGTATAAGCACTAATAACTAGGTTTTTAATTTGAGCTTTCAACGACTAGCCCTTAATCAGCCTTATATATAAGCAATAATAACTAGGTTTTGACTTTATGTAATCAACCATTGGTCGGCCCTATATATAAGACACTAATAACTAGGTTTTGAATTTAAGTATTAAATGATCAACCCCTAATCGGCCCTATATATAAGCAGTACACATTGTGGTCTTGACTTTAAGCAATCAACAGTCAACCATTAGTTGGCCCTACATATATAAGCACCAATAACTAGGTTTTGACTTTAAGTAATCAACGGTCAAACATTAATTGGCCCTAAATATTTAAACACTAATAATTAGGTTTTGACTTTAAGTATTCAACGGTCAACCCTTAATCGGCCCTATATATATAAACAAAATCAACTAGGGTTTGACTTGAACAAATCAACAATCAACCATTAACCGGTCACATATATAAGCACTAATAACTATGTTTTGACTTCAAGTATTCAACAGTCAACCCTTAATCAGCCCTATATATACCACAAATAACAAGGTTTTGACTTTAAGTATTGAACGGTTGAACCTTATTTGACTTACTATATATAAATTAATCAAATAATGGGTCATGAAATGTTTAAATATTATTTTGGTTTCTACTTAATTATTTTTATGCAATGGTGGAAATAAAATTAGTTAATTTCTATAATGGGTAGAATTATCAACGCTCAACCCTTAATCGGCCCTATATATAAAATGAATTAACTAGGGAACCATTAACCAGCCATATGTATAAGCACTAATAACTAGGTTTTGACTTTAATTATTCAATATTCAACCCTTAATTGGCCCTACATATACCACTAATAACTATGTTTAGACTTTAAGTATTGAGTGGTTGAACCTTATTTGACTTACTAAACATAAATTGCCATGAAATGTTTAAATATTATTTTGATTCCTACTTAATTATTTTTATGCAATGATGGAAATAAAATTAGTTAATTTCTACGATGGGTAGAATTATCAATTACATGTTGGTGGGCCAAAAAACTTTGGCCCAGTATGAGTATAGGCTGACATCGGTTGGTTGAAGATCACTTGTTGGTTGTATCGTCAAGTTGACCAGCGTCGCCTGGTCTTAGCGCACTATCCTTGCCTTTCAAAATGACATTGTTTTAAATTGCTTTTGTATATATATACACCTCAAGCAAGATGAAAAGTTTCATCTTCCCCCATTCTGAAAACCTGATCTTTCAAATCCCAAGTTTAAAGTTATGTCTTCCTCATCCATTTCTTATTCGTACATTTTAAGTTAGTGAATTTAAATTTGTAAAGAGCGTTGTGAATAGGCTTGTGTGTGTATATATATATATATATATATATATTCATTTTGTGTTATGAAATTTCTTAGATACACATATTTATATACGTTGTTGTTGTTGTTAGAGTTATATTTGTGGGTGTGATTTCTTTTTTTCTCTAGTTTTTGCGTTGAATGATTAATAAAAAATAGGATTTCACGCTTAATTTGTCATCAGTAACACATTGGTTCTGTTGTTGCTAACATCGATAAGTTACCGAAGCCGTATGTACGTATCGGGCGTTCATTGTAGTTTAGGATTTTGGGTTAAATGCAAATTTGGTTACCCAATGGTTTTCATAGGTTTTGATTCGACCGTTGACCAACGTTGGCATAACGTTTCGATCAAGACTCATAGTTTTAAATTATATGTTCTTGGTATGGTCAGTAACATGTTGCTCTTGGTGCCGACTGATTTGATAGCTAACCGATGTCTGGTGTACATTTCGGCCTTGGTTTTGTTATAGATCTCGGTCTCATGTTGACATTTTATCGTTTTCCCCTACTAATCGATGTCAACAAATAATGAAGTTTTTGCCTAACCAAGTACAATTTGTTGAATCTCAACGACTCAATTTCCTCACCAAAAATTCTATTAATATTATTTATTTAATTAATTGCTATTATATTTAGGGTTAGTGGTGAAAAACGATAAATCAAGTGGTGCAAACCGTGAGTTATGCCAATTATTTATGTGTATTTAACAATTTCTTATTATTTTTAACCTATTGCATGCCTTCTAACTTCTTCTTTTTTCAGTAGCAGGTGAGATCTGGTAGTCGGAATGATCCCGTCGTTCTCGACACCAACATCGAGTTTCCTGACAACTCACGTTTTATTTACATTATATCAAAGAAAAAAATTGGGGTTATTTGCATTATGATGATTATACCCGATACATATAATGTATTTATTTTTGTTCGTTATATTTTTCATTAATCAATCTGTAGTAATTTACTTTTTTCGTTCATGATATAGTTTATCCCTTGGGACATGACAGCATGGTTGCCAGAGAAAAAGGCCTCGGTCGTCCTCCGGTGCAATGATGACGAATGATACATGCACTATTCAGCTAACTATAAGATCAAGGCTCTTTCCCCAAAGGGAAGGAGAAAGTTTCTGGCAGACAATGAGTTGTCGCACGGGGGATGCAGTTTTCTTTGAACTTCTTGAGGCGGCTGATGCCCGTATCTTGTTCAATGTTATATATGTCAATGACACTTGGAGGCATAGATGAATAATTTTTTATTGGCACATGTATTTGAAATAGTGTTGTCAATCTCTGACACGAACCGAGAACCCGACACAGACCAACACGACCGAACTCAACCCAAAACGCGAATCTGGCCCGAGAAATATCGACCCGGACCTGCACCTGGCATGACCAAATTCAACCTGAAACCCGAATCTGACTCGAGAAATATCGATCCGAACCCGCACTCGACACGATCGAAGTCAACTCGAAACCCGAATCTGACCCGAGATATATCGACTCGAACCCGCTCCCGACACGACCGAAGTTAATCCAAAACCAGAATCTGACCAGAGATTTGGGCATGTATTGGTGAACGGAAGGGCCTCGAAAGTCAACATTGATTACTTGAACACATTTTTGGAAAATTATATTGTGGCCCAAAATTGTGTTTCCCAAATATATATTGCTCCAAAATACATAATTTTTGTTATTCTTACCTAAATATAAAAATATTAAATAATATATTTTTTGGTGAATTGTGGGAAAGCTCTAGTAGATGTTCTAGAGTAACTTAGAGTTGATTACATAGAAGTAAGGAAGAGAGATTGGAAATGATTACGGATATGTTCTTGTGCCCGATCGATGATAAATATTTCATTACGAATTTAAAAAAAAATGGGGGATCATAGGGAAGCACCACGTTCGAGCGGATTTCATTTTGGAGTTACGAGTAAAGTTTTTAATTTTTGCACTTAGGTCCCTCCAAGAAATTTGGAATTGTCTAATCACAAAATCGGCGACACAAAAATTCAATTGAATAATATACGATTGTGACTTTGATATTTGGGCATATATGGGTGAATGGAAGGGCCTCGAAAGTCAACATCGATTACTTGTACATAATTTTGGAAAATTACACGGTGGCCCAAAATTATGTTTCCCCATTATCCATTACTCCAAAATACATGATTTTTGTTATTTAAAATTTTATATTCTTATTTATGTTAGGTCAATCAAGGTTGATCGTTGATTAATTTAAATCAACCTAGTTATAGTTAAATCCAACAGAAGAAGTGAACGATTTTTAAAATCAAGAAAGAAATAATTTAGCTTAGAGTGTCTGTGTGCAACTGCGCCAATCTCATGATATTTTTGGCCAAAGTTTTAAAAAAATTGTCGATTTTTTTTGAAATTTTGGTGGAAAGATTGAATTTTTAAAATATTTAACACCGGTTTTGGCACCGATTTTTAGAAAATCGATGCTAAATATTTTTTTAAACTCTGTGGTTAACCATTAATTAGTTAAAGTCAAACATTTTTATTTGTATTTATATATACTCAATCAATTAAGGGCTGGACGTCAATTAGTTAACGTCAAACATTTTTATTCTTATTTATATATATTAGGTCAGTAAAGATTGATCATTGATTAATTTAAATCAACTTAGTTATTAGTTAAAGTCATCAAAAGAAGTGAACGATTTTGAAAGTCAAGAAAAAATATAATTTAGCTTAGAGGGGCTGAGCGCAGTTGTGGCCACCTTATAAAAAATTTAGCAAAAACTTTTAATTTTTTTGGCGAATTTTTTGAAATTTTTGGCGGGAAGATTGAATTTTAAAAATTTTAGCACTGATTTTTAAAATTAACATTGGTTTTTTAAAAAATTGGTGTTAAATTAGAAACGATTTTGTATTATAATTAACATCGATTTTTGAAAACAGGTGTGTCTCTGTGGTAGTGCACAGATTCAAGAACCTTCTATTGACATCCTTAAGGAAAGCCAGACGGTGGAAGATCGGGTTGAAGACGGCAAGGCATCACTAGAGGAGCACCCACCATGATCGAGAGTAGAGTTGATTTGCCACCATGGAAAATGAACATCTCCCGGGCAGACCCGCTCAATCCTAAAATGGTCTAATTTCCAGTTCAATTTGCCTCACTTGCTGGACGGATCATTAAGTAAATGGAGAAAGGCAGAAGGAAAAAGAAAATTTCTAAGAAGAGGGTGTCGAAGAAGATTGTGTAAAATATTAATGTGTGATTTTATTAATGACACGAGAAGCCTATATATAGGCTTCATATACAAAAGTACAATTGGAAAAGGCTTCTATCTGAGGCATACAAGATATACAAGAATATTCACAAGATATCTCAGAAAATATCACAAAATATCATCTACACTCTTCCTCAAGTTGGAGCATGAGGATCCCGAATGCCCAACTTGCCAAGTAAAGCCTGAAAGGACTGTCTTCCAAGCGCCTTAGTAAACAAATCTGCTGGTTGATTAGAAGTGCCAATATGATAAGTAGCCACATCACCAGACTGAACCAAATCACGAACAAAATGACAATCAATCTCAATGTGCTTCGTCCTCTCATGAAATACTGGATTGGCTGCAATATGAAAAGCTGCTTGACTATCACAATATAACCGCATAGGAGTAGAGTGAGCAATACCCAATGAGCGAAGAAAGGACTTAAGCCACAATAGCTCACAACAAGCAATTGCCATAGCTTTATATTCAGCTTCAACCGAAGAACAAGAAACAATCAGTTGTTTCTCCGTCTTCCAAGAAACCGGAGACTCTCTAATCATCACAAAATATACAGTCAAAGATTTCCGAGTGATTAGATAAGCCGCTCAATCAGAATCACAGAAAGTCGTAAGTTGAAGTGAACTCTTAGCTGACAAAAACAACTCTTCAAATAGTGTAACGCGCACAAGGTAGCCTGCCAATGGGCCAATCACGGCTTCTCCATAAATTGGGCCAAGGTATGTACTTAATAGCTAAGTTCCGGACGAGTGATGGTAGGGAAAATGAGTTTCCCAACTAGACGCCTATACTACGCTGAATCATCAAAGAAAATTCCATCATCTCGTGCCAAATTGTGCTGTTGTTCCAGAGGAAAATCAGTGGGTTTCGCCGCCAATAACCCAGTGTCTGACAAAATATCCAAAACATATTTCCACTGAGACAGAAACATGCCATCAGGGTCGGGCGATGAGCTATCTCAATGCCCAGGAAATACTTGAGAGCACCAAGATCGTTCATATGAAAACAGGAGTACAAATACTTCTTGAATTTAACCATCATCTCAGGAGAAGAACCAGTAATAATAAGATCATCAACAAAAACCGAAACATGAAGTGATGCACCATCACAGAGATAAGAGAAAAGAGAGTAATCTTCCTTACTCTGAACAAAACCAAAGAGGCAAAAAGTAGCAGCAAGCTTCACGAACCAATTCCGCGGAGCTTGTCGAAAACCATAAAGAGATTTGTGAAGCTTGCAAACCAAACCAGGCATCGGTAAAGTGTAGCTCGGAGGCGGTCGCATGTAAACCTCCTCTTCAAGATCCCCATGGAGAAAAGCATTATGAACATCCATCAGCTGCAAATCCCAACCACGAATAGCAGCAAATTCCAAGAAAAGTCAAACCAAACTCATCTTGGCAACAGGAGAAAATGTCTCAGTAAAGTCAGTACCCTCAATCTGAAGATTACCCAGAGCAATCAAATGAGCCTTGTGACGCTCAATAGAACCATCAGACTTGAAGTTAGTCCGATAAACCCACTTGCATCCAATGGCTTTTTACCAAGCGGAAGAGGAGCAATGACCCAAGTATCATTTTGTACGAGTGCATCAATCTCGTTATTCATGGAGGAACGCCAGTGAGAATGACGAGAAGTATCAGCATAAGTAATTGGGTCTACGGCGTCAGTAACTGCTGCTAAAAATCTAGAATACGAAACCAAAAAATATCACATGAAACATTATCAGCAATAGGGTAACAAGTACCTGAGGACACTGCGGTAGCAGACGACGAGATAGCAGCAGAATGGAGATGTTTATCGAGCGAGCAGCAGTGCACATGTAGTTTTTAAATTTAACCGGAGGCTGATGAGAATGGGTTCTCGGTGGACGGACGTGCCAAACTAACTCTGGCGTCAACTTAGACAGCTCGACAGTAGGCATGTGGTTGGCGGATGGTAGCTCGGAGGAAGATAACGTGGAGACATCGGATGATGCCTGGTCGGCATGATTGACCGGCGGCGAAGACTGGTTGTCGGCGGTGGATGGACGTAGCTCAGGCAGAACTGGGCATGGACTGATATGCGGCAGAGATGTTCCTGGAGTTAGAGCCGGCGGCGATGGTTGTGGCGTAAGCTCGGAATTCGATATCAACTCCGGATGAAAGTCGTCATAGCAAATAGGTGATTGTGACTGCAAAGAAGAAACAGACAACTTCTTCCCAGAAACCGGTGCAAAAAAGGAAAATGGTCTTCATAAAACACCATATCCCGACGATCAAACACAGTACGAGACTCCAAGTCATAAACACGCCAGAATTTCTGTTCAACTGGATAGACAAGAAAGACGCACTTCTGACTTCTGGATGCAAACTTATCACGCGGCTGTGAGAGCTGAGATGCAAAGCACGTGCAACCAAACACACGAAGATGGTTGTAAGCTGGTGCGCGACCATACAAAAGCTGATGAGGCGATCAGCCATCTAACATAGGTGTTGGTGTACGATTGATAAGATAGGCAGCTATAAGGAAGCATTCTCCCCAAAAGTCGATAGGCAAATGAGCTTGGAATCGAAGAGCAGACGCAACATTTAAAATGTGTATTTGCTTCCGTTCCACCCACCTATTTTGCCGAGGTGTGTAGACTGTGGATATCTTAAACCAAACTTTTTTTTCTGCAAAAAAATATCTGAGAGGTAGGAATTCGGTTCCGTTGTCTGCTCGAACCCGTTGAACATAACGACGAAACTGTGTTTGAGTAAGTGCAAAGAACTCTTTCATCTTCAATGGTACTTGAGACTTAGAAACTAGTAAATAGACCCAAACAGTTCAGGAATAATCATCAACTATGAATGTAAAATACAAATATGTGATTTTATTAATGAAACAAGAGGCCTATATATAAGCTTCATATGCAGAAGTACAACTGGAAAAGGATTCTAACTAAGGCATCAAGATATACAAGAATATTCACAAGATATCTCAGAAAATATCACAAAATATATTCTACAGATTGCTCCAGAGAAGTCGCAAAATAAAAAATGTTCAAGGGTAGACAAAGACGATATTGGAGCTGGGAGCAGTGGCCCGGGAGAATGGAGACAAGAATAACAAGAAGAAAAGGCGGCAGGAAGGCCTCGAAAAGGAAACTCAAACCGTGGCAGGTGCGAGTATTACACAAGCAGTGACTGGCGATGGCGACCAGTCCTACCCAGGCCAATGAATATCATGGGTTGGAAATGGTGCAGGCTGAGAAGGTTTCGGATAATTCAGAATTGCACACCATAGTACGCTTGAAATATCCAGTTGTTATTTTTATATCATATTTTACATTATACTAATTAAAGATATATGATTTAAATTTTAAAAATAAATAATTAGTGATGATTTTTAAACTTATATTAAATTTAAAATAATTCGAATTCTCATGCAAATTTAAGTTTAAAATATCAATTTACAAAATTATAAAGTTCAAAATTAAATAAAAATATTTTTTGTGCTATATTTCTTTAAATGAGTTTATTATAGTGTTAATTAAAAATAAATATAATATTATATGTAATAAGTAATGATAAAATATTGTGACACATCACATTGAAGTTTGGCTTACGATGCCAACATTGGAGACCAAAGTTTCATCAATCAAAGCTACTCCCTCCATCCCAATTCAAGTTTCGCCATTTGAATTTTCACAGTTGACTCGAAAAATATTTGATCATTAATATCTTCCATTAAGGATAATTAAAACTTGTGAAAATTTGATATTTTGAAAATATATGCTATAACGAATCTAATAATGTATCACACAATAGTATTTATACTTATATACCCATTCAATTTTAAGGTCAAAGTAAGGAAGTTTTGACTAAATGAATAATTAAATTGCATCTTGAATTAGGACAGATGAAGTATCAATGCTTTTTAATTCACGTCTTATAGAAGCCCTGTAATAATCCATCATATGGCTCCTATATTTGTGGATGATTCACTTAGCATTGGAGATGCTCGAATTGTATTAAGGAATAGCAATATTATGTGAATATTACTTGTAATTGTAATTAGATTAGATTCCTTTTCCTTTTCTATATAGGTCTTTGTACATC
>JAULKM010124153.1:0-20452 GCA_032355605.1 Rubia tinctorum | reverse complement strand
ATGCTTAGTGTAATTGAAATTGACTTTAGAAATAAAATTAAGAAAATCACTCACAAGGTGTAGATCAACATCATCGCTTGATTAACTTAGTAACATTTCCAAAGGTCTTCAAAATCACTCCATAACACCATGATTTCAAACTTGAATCCGAATACGAATTCATTTCCTAAGAATGCGTATGTTGTGTTTCGAGTCATGCGGTTGTAGCCAATTATAAAAGCATCCATACGAAGTGAGGTGAGTCTCGAAGGACGTGTGCTCTTGCCAATGGAGGTCTAACCTTATTTGGTGTTGTTGGGATCGATTTGGGTGTTGCTTTGACCGGTCTTGGTTTATTTTTCAACTTTTTAGGTGGTGCAGACCTTGTTTCCTTCAAATGTCGATCCTTGATGGGATCATTGTATTAAGTCTTTGGGGCCAAATAAGGAACATTCCCCGGGTAGGGCGACCTTTCTTGTATTCTCCGTCCGGGATTGTTAAAGGGGTGCCTATCGCCAAAGGAATCTGCAAGGAAACCCTCGAAAGATCATCCACAACAGGCACAGAGTGATGTTGTTTCATTAACTCATGCAAAACTCCATTGGTTACATGGAGTGGCCTACCGTCTATGTCTTTATCAATGTATAGTTCAAACGGCCATGATTTCTAAACAACAACCAAAATTTATATTAAACTAGATCGTAATTCTTAGGGGCATAATTATGAAAAGGAATTATGTACCTTTTTCAATTGCAAGGATGATATTGTCGGTTTTGAACAATTACCTATCAGTTCTTGGATTTTGAGCAATTGCCTCGTGATTTACCTCCACATATTCAAGAGAATGTCATGAACCCCTGGATGGCAGTGTCCATTTGAGCGTCAAGTCCTCTAAATTATCCGGAAGAACAAGCCCGGTGTGTTGGAACACCTTTTGAATTAGAATGTCTTGTTGATCAATTCGTTTATCTTGGAGTTCGGTTTTTTTGCAATGTATGGATTCTTGAGGGTTCAGCTCCATTGTAAGACCGTACAATTTTAAGTGCCTCCCGTTGGGTAAAGAAACTACCAACGTTCCTAGCACGGTCCGGGTGGTCGGATTTTTCCGTGGCTTCACAAAGGATGTCATATTTTTCCCTTGAAATGAATTGCCCTTGCAATTGATCATTCTTCATTTGTTTCTAAGTTGAAACATAACTAGAGAAACGTTTGTTAGTTCGATATACCCTAAATAGACTGCAACTTAATAATAGATTAATTTAAATATTTATATACCACTCTTTTTGATTTTTTTTCCTCTTCATCCTGACATATACACCATATATGTTTCACCGGCCTTTGAGAAAGAGATCACACCTCTCAATGTCATCCACATTAATGGATTACACAGAAGCCCTTGCCTCATCTTCCGTCATCTCACCCTTTATTGCAATTTGCACATCTTGTTCTAAACGTTCTTTCACTAGCTAGAATGCTGCTAACACATAACCCCCACGACTCAATCGGTGAGGAATTTTATTCTCCTCGGCAATGCGTTGCTTTTCTTCCCGTGTACTCTAAGTTGGATGTTATTTCATGTTATCACTATAGACATTTTAATCTAATTAATCACACTAATAATTTACAAAAAAAATCGCTAACATTATCACTATTCTCCAGTGCCCTTTCTTGTGAATCTCCCAACTCACCGGTTGAATGTGCATGTAAGTTATCCATGGACAATCACCTCTCTTGTCACTAAATATGTAGTCTCTGGACAAAGTGTATTTATGTTGTCTTGAACATCATGAACAGAGCCTTCTTCCGCCAAGCACCCACGTCCGGTGCTTCAATTTCAAAAGGCCTCTACGGAGATTATGAGCCACATGTATTGAATTATGGGGAGTACATGTAAAGATATTGTGTAGAATAAAAATGGTGGAAAAAAGATTCACTGAAGTTACCTTGCATTCCATCAACAAGGTGTCCTTGTAATATTTTGGGACATCATGTCAACTATCTTAGCAGATATCTACCCTTGTTCTACAAACCTTCGCAACCCAACTAAGCCATTTAGCACGTTGCTCCGACTCACAATTGCCCAACTTGTCAAAAATCAATGACGTTAACTCTTTCCTATCCATTCTACGTTCTAAGACTCTACAATGAGTTCGGTGTATTCCTACATCCCCCGATCCGTCATCCTCATCCCATGTCGGGACCGTTGTTGGGGAATTGACATTTTTGCAAAGTGACACATCGTCACAAGTCCTTTTCCTATTTGTCAATTTGCATGCTACATTTACAAATATACCAAAAAAATACTTAACCTTTCATAATTAAATACACTAATATTTAAAGAATACCAAAAAATTCATACATAAGAAGAATATGTTGTTTAATCAATTTTTTTAATATAAAATAAGAATACCAAAAAATTTTAGCACGTTGTATAGATAGAAGACTAATTAACCATTGAAGTTTGAACCCTATAGTATTTAACCAAGTATTCAATCACTCTAATACCTAAGTCAATCAATAAATCTAACAATATAACATTTATCAGTCAAATCCAATGCATCATTTTATCATCCAACACCATTTAGGCACCCAAGCCACAATATAATACACAAATTGTGTTTAATAACAAACTCCACCTAAAATAAAACTCATAAGAATCACAAAATGTGAACCCTAGCTAACATCATAGAACAAATTTTTGAGTTAGGTCATTTTTGTTCCAAAATAGTATACCCTAGATATTGATTGAATAGAAGATTTACCTTTTTATCAATCAAAGGGTATGAAATACTCCTTCATATCTTCCACCTATTTATCAAATTTTTGTTTTTGAGAAAATGAAAAAAAGAAGCCATGAGATATTGGAGTAGAAGAGAAATAGGATGGAAGACATAGCTCATATCATAAAAAGATGAAATTTTGAAGTTGTGATGGAAGGGAATGTAGTGTAGGGTTTGGGAGGTTTTTGGGAGAGGGAAATGGTGGGAAAGTCGCATGTTATTCAAATAGGTATTACATGCTCATTTGAAACCCCCTTTTGGGGTTTTCGCGATAAAAAGGGTTTCCGAACTCGGAAATGACTACGAAAACCATTTCCGAACTCGTAAACCACTCATTTCTTTAATAAAGTAGACCAGAACCATTTCCGAGTTCTGAAACCCTTTTAATATTTTAAATAAGAGCAGGATGGGTGATTCAATTTAATCCCCAAAAAATAAACCCTCGATTTCCCCTCAACCAAACCCTAATACCCAAATTTCAATTCGCTCAAACACTTCACCCATTGAAAATGAGTCGTAAGAGCATGGGTGCTAGGTCTAAAGCAAACGATCGGAGTCATCGTCCATTCACTGAGATTGGTGCAACACAAAAATTCTTCAATGATGACGCCGAGCAAGGGTAAGTCAATTTCTGTAAGAGGAAAGTCATAAATTCAAAGGTCATATTAGCGTCTCATACTGGGAGATTAGGATTAGACTATTTGATAGCACATTTCAAAACCCAATATTTAGAGAAATTACTTGTATGGATGAGCCCGTTTATGTGGAGGTGGTGATAATATTTTATGCCAATTTGGGTTAAAGTAAGAACAATCGTGATGTTACTAGGGTCAATGGGAAAACTGTATCTGTGACTAAGTATACAATAAACATTGTCCTAGATTTCCCTTACACAGCCCCAGAGAAATTAAGGCCCTATAACTCCTAAATTTATCACACGCATGTTTCAAACCACTGTCTTTAGTACCGACATTGAACACTTGCATCGTATGATGGCGGTTTTCAAACCGTCACCATTCTGCCAGTTCAACGGCAGAATGGTTCATGCACCGTGATTTTTTTCAATTGTCGCCTATTGATCCAAATTTGAAATTGTAATTAGTTTGTCATCCAAATTTTGTGTTCTAGTTGGTATTCCATAATACCGATTGTATTGTGTAGTTGTTGTTCCGATACCTGGAGTTACCTTGGAAGTCCTAGTTACAATAATGGGTTTGATTTTGGTTTTAAATGTGTGAACAAAAAATATCAATACCGATATCGGAAATCACACTAGAATTTGTGGCATCTTGATATTTTGTGCTTTTTGTTTGTGGCTTCTTGATATTGTGGAAGTATCTCCTGATCTCAGAATAAATCTAGCAAGATATGGTTTCCACTAATTTTCTTAATTAAAAGAATTTAATCGGTAACCCAAAATAAGTTTAAGAACCAATACATCTTCTAACTAAATATTAAAGTACTATCTTTAACGACAATGTTAACTAATGCCTAATGAAGAGCATTGGAAATAAAGTTGTAGGATTGTATAGTAGACGAATAAGAACAAATGGTATAAAATTACTTATTATAGAGATGCCGATGTCTTGTATCTCCAATGCATTGCTTGAGAATCGAGGGGCAAGGTCTTCAATCACCGATGTCTTCAAGTTGTTTCCAAGCCTTTCGTTTATTGGACTTTTGGGAAAGACCGATGGTAAATGTAGATGTCCTATTCTTTGGGAACAATATAATATAAACGCTAATTTATCACTAAAATATAGCTATTGGGACGAACAAATAATAAAGAAATCGAAAGCATACCTCGCATTCCATCCTTAGAGTTTTCCTAGTCTCCCATGGTACCAAGAGCAAACTAGTATTTTGTCCATCAGCTAGTTATTCCCACCTTGCCCGCATTCGAAAATCCCAAACCGTCCAAAAAGCGATTTACATTTCTTTAGTTGAATAATCATTGAAATAATGAGAACATGCTAACCAAAATAAAGAACTTGGAAAAGAACAAAGACCTTACCGTAAGATCGAGGAACAAAACATAGAAGATAAAACTTGAGATCCTGTAAAGACTCCACATGACAATAATGGTTAACAATGAAGCCTACCCCAATGAATTTTTTCCTGTAAGTAGGTAATGACCATAATATGTGATAATTTGTCAATCTTGATAGAAAAGGTTGTAAAACATGGCATACCCTTGAGATGAGAAGAAATTGTTGAGTACCCTATGAACACACACTGAGATCTGGAACCTTCCAAGAATGGCATCTCGAACCTTAGAGTATTTCTCCCCATCTTGCCTTGCTGATGAATCTCAATAACAAATCTGTGAGGATGGGTGAAGTAATATGAAGGATCATTTAGAGTTTTGTAGTATGCAAGAATAAAAGGGTTTGGGAGAAGGGGGTGGATTTCACTTTTTGTGCTTTTGTGAGTGAATGGTGACAATGATTGTAATAAATGACGCCAGTGTATGAAAGAAGGCAATTGAACAGCCTTCTATCCTTCAATTAATTTTACATTGGATGAATGTTCCAATTTTGGAACTCGTTTCAGTACGATAACAAGCCCAGTCAATCACAGTAACGAAATCGATTTGAGTGGTAATGGGAAAAAAACCTCTTTGTGATTTTGTACCCATGTTTAAACTTTGATATATATATATAACGGTTGAATTTAAACCTTCTCATGGTAGTGTAGCCGATTACTGAATCTGTAGCGTATAAAAAGTTTTTTCCTCCCAAGTCTCAAAACCAAACCTTGGCATACAAGCGCTCTAATTTTCCCTTGATTCATTAATATTACATCTTCCTCAATTTATATTCAGTGATGATGGGTAAAGTTGCAGGAAAAAGCAAGCTAATTAATCTTTCACGAACTCGATTCAGTGGTCAAGATACAACATGCAATTTGACATGAGAGGAGGTGTATAAAACAACGGGTTGTTAGGACTCACTGGTGGAGAAATGGCCTATTAAAGGCGGTTTTATAGGATCAGAGAAGATACTTTTCTAGTGAATTCTCTAGTCGTGGCTTTAATCGTTTTGATCAAAGGCGTTCTGAGAGCCACCTTCTATTGGGCTCGAAATAGGTTCCGAGAAACGATCAAAGGACGTTCCAAGAACCTCCTTCTATTGGGTCCGAATTAGGTTTCGAACTTAGAACCCATTTCTGGGGTCCAAAAAAAGGCTGTCAAAAACCTAGGTTTCTAGCAGCAAAAGAAACATATCTGACAAATATAGAGAAATATTTCTTGTCTGTGTAAAACATAAAAACAAACTATGATTTGTAAATAATGAGCAATAAATAGATTTGGTACCAAATAAAAATAAACAATAGATCTAGATATCACATTTGGTACCAATTCGAAAGCCCTAATCAGATTTGCTAGAGGCGGAGGTGGAGACGCGTCTAGCATGGGCGGTGGAGAAAGGCTTCTTGCAGCGAAGAGATATGCCAAACATCGGTAGAGGAGAAAGGCTTCTCTCCGACGAAGGAGAAAGGCTTCTCGCAGCAGCGTTAGAGCACTGGAGATGCGTGTGGTGGTACTGAAGACGAAGATGTGGCAGAGGTGGCGTGGGGTGGCGCAGGGTATGTTTTTGGAGGAGCGCTCTAGAGATGCGGTGGTGCAGGTGGGGGAGATGTCGGAGGAGCTGATTGAAGGGTGGCAAATGTGCTAATTGAAAGGTGGAGGAGGGGGGTGATGGGAGCGCAGGGGTGAGGAAGAGGGAAAGGCAGAGGGATTGAGAAGTTAGTCTGTTTTTCAGATTGAAAATGTTGAAGGGGTGAAACCCCAAAATTTCTTTTTTATAGTGGGTCAAAGAGACAGTAAATTAAAAGGATCCAAAAGTAGTTCCGACTTCAGAACCTCGCTCGAATCACAATGAAAGACGGTTCTACAATAGAACTGCCTTTAATTGATGTACATCATCGGCGGTTCCTCATGAACAACCTTTGATCACTTTTGAACCACTTTTAATCGGTCCCGAAAGTAGCTCCAAGTTTGGAACCTCACCCAGACCTCAATCAAAAGCGGTTTCTCAAGAACCGCCTTTGATTGCTGAATCAAGAATTTTCCACTAGTGACTTCATCCTAACATGTTTCTAGAGAGGAGAGAATTCTGGTTTTAAAACTTGCTTTATTAGAGAGACCCGTAATGCATAACTTGTTACCTTGCTCCGTAATGACATCTCTTTTCAGAGGAACATCCAACTTTTAACATTTTACCAACCACAAAAAATGTTCTTAACTTGTAAGAAAATTAAGCACTTATAAACTCTGTCAAACACACCTTTGATCCTCCGCCGCATGATTCTTGCATTTGCAAAATTGAGTAGTTTGAATATCAATGTATAGAATTACCTTTAACTTTTCCTCAAATGTGATTGGATGTATTACAATATCTTAAAATGAAATTTGTTTTCCTTTATATTTTAAGTTAAAATTTATTAAACTGAGCTAAACTAAAATTAAATAATCTGAGTTGAATTGAAATTAAGTTAACTTGAAAAGTAAAGGACCTATTATGAATGGAAATCTTGTTCACAACAATGATACGGACTATAAGCATCCATAATCCCCAATGCACATTTTCTTTATAAAATTTGTTCAAAACCACGATACGAAAGTGTAAAGTCTAGAATTATTTGATTTGGCAATTTGTGATTAGTTGGATAATATATAGTTCAATTTATGGAATTGGATTGATATGGGAATTTTGAATATTTCTAAGATATGGATGGAATATTCTAATTCCTTTATTTAAGGGATTGGATTTGGTAATTCCTATCTCCAAGGGATTTGATTGTTATCAGAATATTTTATGGAGATAGAATTCTATGCGCTCAAGAAACTGAAGATGTGTGATTGAAGGTATAAATATTGAGAACATGTGAGTGAGCTACTTACGAATTTAATAGAAGAAAGTCTGCATTCAGATTAGATATATTGAGAGTAACTGAGAGTTTTCTCCGGTGTTCCAACATGATCAAAGCTCGTTTGATCTAAGTTCATAATCAGATGCCTTAATTCCTCGGGAGGAGGAGATCCATCATAGACGAGTATCGAGGTCAGAGAGAGTCTGATCAAGGCGGATCGGCAGCTAGGGGAGCTTTCAAAATCCAGAGGTTGTAATTAGAAAAGACAAGTATAAGTGTATGGTGTACATTGTACACTATCTTTCTGATTAGTGGATTTATTCTGAATTGGGCTAGGTCCCGCAGATGTAAGTGAATTTCACCGAACTGCATAACCAAGTCTGTGTGTTTCTGTTATTTCTTTTACATACTTGGTTATTTAATTAATGTTGGAACATAGTTGTAGTAATTAAACAATTTAGGTAAAACCAAATTTCAATTGGTATTAGAGCCAAGTCACTTACTCTTTCCTTGGTTGTGTCAAGGAAACTGCGTTCCTGTTTTACCATGATGACTAAAGAAGGAGCTTCAGTATCTCGGCCACCATTACTTGAGGGAACAAACTACAACTACTGGAAGGCATGTATGAGGGTGTTCATCAATTCACTGGATGAACTAGCATGACATTTTGTGGAAACGGAATGGAGTCATCCAACTGAAGATGCAGAAACGAGTTCAAAAGAAAAGGAATGAGAATCATTAAGTGGGAAGAAGAGGAAACTTAAAGACAAAGCAACATGGACTACTGATGAACTTCAAGCCTCTATGGCAAACTCCAAAGCATTGAATACTTTCTTTACTAAAGTAGATGAAAGTTTGTTCAAACTCATCTCCACGTGTTACCATGCGAAGAAAGCTTGGGACATTCTACAAATAGTACATGAGGGAACAAGTCGAGTACGTGAATCCATGCTACAGATGTTGGCCACAAAATTTGAAAAACTAAAGATGGAGGAAGATGAGACCATTGCAACATTCAATGGAAAGCTGAGAAATATATCAAATATGAAATATCAAGTCAGGAAAACTTCTAAAGAGGCTAAATTGATGAAGAAGACCCTAAGATCGTTGCCTCAAAGATTCTCGATGAAAGTTGCTGTCATTGAAGAAGCAAGAGATGTGTCTAACATGTCACTGGACGAACTGATAGGAACTTTGAAAACTTATGAGATGACTCTGAAACCACCCACAAAGTAGGCGCATAAAGAATTGGCATTTAAGGCTTCGTCATCAAAGACATATCATGATGGTGAAAGCGATGATTTTATTGAAGAACTTGCACTAATCACTAAGAAATTCTCAAGAATGCTCAAGAAAGTGGTTAACAGAAGACCACAAGAGAAAGCCGGTGAAAGTGGAAATAGACCTCAAACACAAGATTTTGGAAACAACTGAAGAACACGATTTAATCAGCATTTCTAGCAAGGAAGATCATATGTTATCTCACGGAGTGATGATGAAGAAGAGGAACTCACCAACAACTATGTAGCATTTAGAGCAAAAATAAATGATATAGCTGAAACATTTGGTTCATGTTCCAACATGGTGATGGCAGAGAAATCTGTATGTTCCAACACAAAAAAGCAGAACAGTAATATCTCAAGTAATGATGATAGTCAGGAAGTAAATGATGAAGACATCTACAATGCATACCAAGACATGTACGAGATTTGGCTTAAAGTCATCGAGGCCAACAAAGTTCTTAAAGCTGAGAAAAGTTAACTTGTTGAAAGAAAGACAAAACTGGTTGATCTAGTTGAAAAACATGAGATCGAGATTGAACAATTAAAATAGAAGTTGAGTATGACAACTGAAAGGGCTAAGATGGCTGAAGCTGAAATTATAAAACTGAATACTGGAAAGGAAAATTTAGATGAGATATTGACCATTGGAAGGAACTTCGGAGATAAACAAGGAATATGCTACGATAAAGTGGAAAGCAGTGTTGTCGACTTCAAGGCAGAAATGCGGGCTATGAAGAAAAAAGTGTCGAAGACAAGACGACGCAAACCTATACTATGCCACTACTGCTCCTATCAAGGTCACATACAGAAACAATGTCTTAAGCTACTCAAAGATATCATGAATGGACGACAACTGTCGGCATGTTCCAACATGGATGATATTCAAATATCCAAATTGGTCATGAAGGTATGGATCCCTAAGTGTGCCACTACCTGTCTGGTTGCTCAGACGTCTCTTAGTGCACACTCTAGAGATTCATGGTATTTTGATAGTAGATGCTCCTGTCACAAGACTGGAACCCAGGAGTGCTTGTTAAACATTAAGCCATACGATGGTGGTTTTGTTACTTTTGGAGATGGAAAGAAGAGTTGAGTTGTTGGCAAAAGAGAACCAAAAATTGAAGGATTTCCAATATTCACAAACGTCTTACTTGTGACAGATTTGAAAGCAAATCTATTAAGTATCAGCCAGTTATACGATGACAATATGATTGGAGTTTTGCAAAGACAAATGCATTGTCAAACATGGGAAGGACAAAGTAGTTTCAGGGATTTGATCTTCAAATAACTACTACTTGTTGAAACATGAAGTAAGGTGCCTCAGTACTAAATAAGACGAAGGAACCATGTGGCATAGAAATCTCGGACATATCAACTACAAAACATTGGTGAAAATTGCAAACTCTAAAGCAGTTTAAGGTATGCCTACTCTCACTAATAAAAAGGGAATCGTATGTGGACCAACATGGTAAACAAATTCGATCACCTCATACATCTGTCCAGTATATTACTACATCGAGGAACCTTGAATTATTGCACATGGACTTAATAGGTCTGGTCAACACACCTAGTGTGACTGGCAAGAAGTATATTTTTGTATGTATTGATGACTTTTCCAGATTCACTTGGATAACATTCCTAAAAGAAAAGTATGATATTGTGGATGAATTTAAAGTCTGGTGATCAAACTACAAACAGAAAAAGGAAGTCCAGTTGGGAAAATTGTGAGAATTAGCAGCGATCATTTAAGAAAATTTGAAAATTCTCAGTTTAGTGACTGTTGTGATGAACTTGGGATTAAACATGAATTTTTAGCACCTATCATGCCTCAACAGAGTGTACCTTCGTCCATTCACTAACAAGACATCATACAAGATCTGGAAAAGAAGAAAACCAAATGTTTCGTATTTTCAGGTGTTTGGCAGTAAGTGCTACATTCTCAAAGATAGAGAACAGTTGGCAAAATTTGACAACCGCAATGATGAAGGATTTTTTTGGTTACTCTGTGAATAGCCGTTCTTATAGAGTATGTAATCTACGTACAAATACATTTATGGAGTCTATTAATATGATCGTCGATGATTCAGATTGGAATAAAGTGTCAGAAGAAGGAGAAGATGATTCATCCCCGGTTCCAGTTCCAACGCAGGTCACTCTGACTAATCAGCTGGTCTATGTTGGAACATCAGCGGATTCAGAGAATTCTATTGACCATAAAGACTTTGATGTTGGAACATCGATTTCCAGTGCTCATGTTCCAACACAGATGGAACCTGAAACTAGTACCAAGAGAACTCGTTCACTACCACGAGTAAACTACATGGAACTTGCAGGACTACAATGCTTCATCTCCCTCATTGAACCGAAGAATTATAAAGAAGCTCTTATGGATGAATATTGGATTGCTGTTATGCAAGAGGAACTTGGGCAGTTTGAACGTAATTATGTATGGTATCTAACTCCTCGTCCAAAAGGTGTTAATGTTATTGGCACCAAGTGGATTTTCAAGAACAATTTTAATGTTGATGGTTAGATTACCCGGAATAAAGAAAGGCTGGTAGTGCAATGGTACACTCAAGTAAAAGGAGTTGACTTTGATGAAACATTTGCACCAGTTGCCAGGTTAGAATCTATTCGGATTTTACTTGCTATTTCTTGCACTTTGGATTTTATCGTGTACCAGATGGATGTGAAGAGTGCATTCCTAAATGAAGTGGTGAATGAGGAAGTATATGTCGAGAAACCTAAATGTTTTGAAGATCCTCACCATCCACATCATGTCTACAGACTCAAAAAGACACTGTATGGTTTAAAACAATCACCTAGAGCATGGTATGAACGACTGACTAACTATCTCATTAAGAAAGCTTATCGTTGAGGGGGAGTATATCGAACACTATTTGTGCTGGATAGATCATCCAAAATTTTGATTGCTTAAATTTATGTCGATGATATTGTGTTTGGTTCTACCTCTAATTCTATGGTACGGGATTTTGTCGCACTAATGCAGGAAGAATTCAAGAAGAGCATGGTTAGTGAACTCACCTATTTTCTAGGGCTTCAAGTGAAACAAGAAAAGAATTGGTTATTCATCAATCAAAGCAAGTATGCTATGAATTTGGTGAAAATGTTCAGATTAAGCAACTATAGACCAGTCAGGACTCCCATGGGAACTACTAATAAATTGGTAAAGGATGAGAAAGATGTTGCTGTTGATCACAAACTGTACAGAAGTATGATTGGAAGTCTATTGTATTTTATAGCCAATTGACCAGACATATGTTCTAGTGTCGGAGTGTGTGCTAGATTTCAGGCTAATTTAAAGAAGTCTCACCTGACAGTAGTCAAAAGAATTATTCGTTATATCAGTGGAACTTCTAATTATGGGGTTTGGTATTCTAAAAATCAAGACTCGAACCTTATTGGTTACAACGATTTTGATTGGGCTGGTAATGCAAATGATCGCAAGAGTACTACGTGTGGTTATTTCTTCATTGGCACAAATTTGGTTTCATGATATAGTAAAATTTTATCTCCCTGTCAGCTGCTAAAGCTGAATATCTTGCTACTGGAAGTTGTTGTGCACAATTATTATGGATGAAACAAATGGTGAAGGATTTTGGAATTCATCAAGGGCCTCTAAAGATTTTATGTGACAACAAAAGTGCTATTGATATCTCTAAAAATCCAGTCCAACATTACATGACTAAACACATTGACATACGACACCACTTCACTAGAGATCTGGTGGAAAGGAAAGAGGTTATAGTGACCTATGTTTCAACATCGGAACAATTTGCTAGTATTTTTACAAAACCTCTGGATTCAACCACATTTGAGCTCCTCGGGAAACACTTGGGTGTGTGCCATATTTGAGGTATTTTATTTACATCCTTTATTTAATTCTAGAATTTTTTGTGTACGGAAAAATAGAAAAACAAAAAAATAGAAAGCTGAAATATACAAAAACATAAAGGAAGTATTGCATGTTGGAATATGGAAAATTAAGATGAAGTATGAATAGTTGAACTCTGACGGTGGGTAGGTGAAAAAAAAGAGTAATTATTGCCTTGGAAAGAGAAAACGGAGGTGCGATTTTCAGATAAAAGGGAAGTAAATTTTTTAAAATTTAACTTTCCATCTTCTTAGCTATTTGCCTCCTTCTACAACCTCTCTATCCCAATATTCCTGCAAGTTTTGATTTAGTGGAGATAGTTCTCGGATTTCTCATGCTAAAATCTTTCTACAGAGAGGTATAAAGTGTTTAGGAGTCTCAAAAAATTCCTTCCAACTATACCACATCTCTCAAACCCAACATGGAAAAGTCCAATGCCTTCAAGAAGATGTTTGGAGAACCTGAAAGGATGGTGAACCTGTCAGAAAGTGATATGCTGGAACCTTGGGATGGTGTTCTTGAACCGGGGGTTGAAGTTGTTAGATCACCACCAGTTGAGCCGGTACTAGACCCATTTGTGCCCGTGAAGATCAAGGTATTTCGTAAAAAATCCTTCACTTTTAATGGTCACACTTTCAAGTCCCTGGATGATTGCATGAACTACTATATGAAGCATAATAAGAAAGTAGACCTTAAGGGATATAAGTCTATGTCGGGTAAGATAAATTGTTATGACCTAAGCTATATGTTAAAGGGAATCATAGGGGATATTCAATACATGGAGGAGTGGAACCCTAGATTAACCGAATTGGCATGTGTAGAGCATAAGGGTAAGAAGGTTATGTGTGCTTATACAAGTGTCTTAGATCCGAGAAAACTGATATTAAGTAGAATAAACAACTAGTATGAAGATATGTATGTCTTAAGCTTCTCTAGCTACAAAGTCATTCAGATTTTTTTATCCTACTGTAGTTGAAAAATTAGAAAGTTTAAGAGAAGTACCTCCTGCTGTAATTGAGATTGATTTGGATGAGGAAGAGTTGGAAGCTGGGGATGTTGGCCATGTTCCAACACACCCTGAGAATGCAAGGGAAGATACAGTAGATATGGAAGTGGATAAAGACTATGATTTGGGAGGTGAACCTACCAATGTGCATGCTGGAGAAGGAGAAGTTGCTGACACTAATGAGAGGGTGTTTGAGGAGACCCCTGAGATAGAGACAAGGGGAGTTGAAGGTGTAGCGGAAGAGCTGACATCTGATGATGTTCAAACATCAAATTAGTATAAACATGTGGATGAGGAGTTTGTAGTAGCTGAGGATGGACTTGATGATGTTCCAACATCAGACCATCAGAGTATGGAGGAAATTGAAGTTATTGAGGTGAAGGTTGTTCCGACACAGGAATATGCTCAAGAAGAAATCCTTGCATATTCAAGTGATGAATTACTGGATGAGTTTGTTCAAACAAGAAGATTAAAAAGGAAAGTGACAGAGGTTGTAGAAGGGTCTAGCCAGCCTGAAAAGAAAAGGAAAAAAGTGAAGAAGGAATCTGGATAGAGATCTCGGAGAGCTTCACCAGAGGTAGATGCACTAAATGATGATTTTTTTCATTAAGGCCTATCAGGAGAGCTGGGATGTGATTAGTGAAAGGAATATCATCTCAGAGTGGTCACTGGATTTGGAGACCTATAAGGCTAGTGACTTTACAGCTTTTTTGGAGCATTTAGGTCTCTCTGCTGCTGTTACAGTATACAAGGAGTATAACAGAGAGCTGGTACATGAATTTTATCCCAATGCAATGGCAGATAATTTGGATGTAAACTCTGAGTGGTACGATTGGACATATGTGAGGTGCAAGGTTACTAATTTTTCTGCTGACAAGATTAATAGATTGTTTGGAGTGAATACACCTGAGTTTGATGGACCATATACAGAGGACCTGGAGTTAACCAATGACCAGATACTGCATGAGATCTATGGTGGGGTTATATCCAAGTGGCCAGACCAGGGAAATGCTTCCATGTCATGCTTGACCTACAAGTATTTCTCTCTCTCAAATTTCCATTAACTTTTGGATTCCCTCCCAAATACCTCAGCCTTAACCTGAGAAATGGCCAAACTCGTGTACTGTGTTGGGAAGAAGATTTCGGTTATCCTTTGACGGATTATACAAGAAAATATTGTGTTTCAAGATGTATCCTCCAGGAAGAAAAATTCACTCCCACATCCATGTATCATCACAGCCGTAGCTAAAGCAGGAAAAGTTGCAGTGAAGAATGACGGTGTCTATGTTGCTCCCAATCTGGTAAAAGGCAAATTCTAGAACTTTTTCTACCAGAAAGATTAATGACCTACCCTGGAAGAACTCTGAGGCTAGTAGCTCCTCGGGTGAAGCAGTGAAGAAGGCAAATGAGGCCTAGAAAGCGATGATTTAGGCCAAGATTGGAGCTCTAAAAGTCCAACTTGTTGTTATTGAAGCGAAGCTGACCCAGCTGGAAGAAGAATTAACTGAATGAAGACAACGACAATTCTTTTATTTTGTTGCTTTGGACTGTTTTGTGTCCCCAAGAGGGAGTATTTTGGATTTTTGGTTCTCTGGTGTTATTTTTGGAATTCTTGTTTGGATATTTGATGGCTTGTGCTATTATTCTCGGATTTCTGACAATCAGTTGGACTGCTGTTCCAACATGGAGTAAAATGCTTGTCTGGAATTTTTTACTGTCTATTTGATGTTCTAACATGGGTATTGATGATTGGAATTGTGAGATTTAGGGGAAGTTAAATTCAAGTATCAACATCCGTATTGGTTTGAGTATTCTATTTGCATAGTTGACGATTGGAAAATCCAAAAAGGTAGATGAGTCCAAAAAATGTCAAAGGGGGAGATTGTAAAGTCCAGAATTATTTGAGTTGGCAATTTGTGGAAATTTTGTAAATATGGAATGTTGTGTTGTAATATCAATTAAGGTATGGCCTACGAAGAAAGGAGACTAGCTATGGAATCCGAGAGAAGTATATATTTCATCCAGGTTGTGATTAGTTGGAGAATATATCAATTCTTATATTTATGGAATTGGATTGATGTGAGAATTTCGAGTATTTCTAAGATATGGATGGTATATTCTAATTCCTTTATTTAAGGGATTATATTTGGTAATTCCTATCTCCAAAGGATTTGATTGTTATCAGAATATTTCATGGAGATAAAATTATATGCGCACAAGAAACTGAAGATATGCGATTGAAGGTATAAATATTGAGAACATTGTGACTGAGCTACTTACGAATTTAATAGAAGAAAGTCTGCATTCAGATTATATATTGAGAGTAGCTGCGAGTTTTCACCGGTGTTCCAACACGATCAAAGCTCTTTTAATCTAAGTTCAGAATTGGATGCCTTAATTCCTCAGAAGAAGGAGATCCATCATCGACAAGTATCGAGGTTAGAGGGAGTCTAATCAAGACGGATCGGGAGCAATGAGAGTTTGCAAAATTCACACGTTGTAATTAGAAAAGATAAGTATAAGTCTATGGTGTACATTGTGTGTTATGTTTCTAATTAGTGGATTTATTCTGAATTAGGTTAGGCCCCGCAGATATATGTGAATTTCACCGAACTGCATAACCAAGTCTGTGTGTTTCTGTTATTGCTTTTACATACTTTGTTATTTAATTAATGTTGGAACATAGTTGTAGTAATTAAACATTTTAGGTAAAACCAAATTTCAAAAAGTATAAGCATCCATAATTCCCAATGCACATTTTATTTGGATATTTTTCGTTATTTTGTCTTTCAAATCAGTCTGGGATCATCTTTTCTAAAATTTCTAAATCGACTGGGATTTTTATCCTTGACTTTGATCGATCCTTCACTTCCGCTTCAAACTAATATTATTTCCCATAGTCTACACTTTCGGCTGAAGATTTTACTACGGTGATGATTAAGTTGATCAAGCCAATCTCAAGAAAACACATTTTCGAGTACTTGTGACAGATAACCACAAGATATTCTCAGCTAATTATCATGATTAGGTTTTTCAATGGCTGCTGAAAAAATTCCTAGTATAAATTATATCATACCCCAATCAAACGGGTTAGGAGATCTGGTGTCTCTTAATTAGTTCATACATTAGCATGTTAATATGTAATTTGGTTGTTTATATGTAATCTTTAAAAAAAAAATGGGTTAGGAAATCTATAATATAGTACGGGTGAGTTAATGAGTCCAATATATAAATTTTTTAATGTAGCACAAGTTGGGAACTAAGGGTACAGTGTAAAGTCATGAATTATTTGATTGGCAATTGTGAACTAATGATAAAGAAGAAACCATTCCATGTTGGAACATATCGCTGGAAATATATCATGTTGGAACATACTGACGAAAGCAGATTTGCAGAAAGAATATTGCGATGGAATTATTTTATGGAAACTTGGTGATTACGCAATATTTATTCCAGCTGTGTAGAAGCATAATGGAATTATGGAAAATCCCTATATTTATGGAATTGGATTAATGGAATATTATGAGATAGTTAAGATAAGGTAAATCTCTTTATTTATGGGATTTATATATGCTTCAAAAGCAGATAAGGAATATGAATATTATGGAGCTATTCTGATCTGCAATGGACTATAAATAGAGGACATTATACGGCTGCAAAGTAACGAATTAAACCGAGAAGATCTGCACTATCTTTCCATAAGCTTTGCAAGAGCAAGAACTACTATGTTCCAACATACACGACCTGTGTGCTAACGTTCACAACATATACCTTAATTCCTCGGGAGGAGGAGATCCAGCGTCGACGAACTTCGAGGTCAGAGGGAGTCTGATCAAGGCGGATTGGTAGCAAGGGGAGATTGCAAAATCCATACGTTGTAATTAGAAGATAAGTACAGTTGTATGGTGTACTTTGTACTATATCTCTGATTTTTGGATTTATTCTGAACTGGACCAGACCCCGCAAATGTAGGTGAATTTCACCGAACTGCGTAATCAAGTTGTGTGTCTCGTGTTTATTTACTTTACATACTTGGTTAAGTTAGACTATATTGGAACATAGGATTGCTAGTTGAGATAAAACTGTAATCCCAGTTTTTCACGTTTATTATAAATTTTATGTTTATATGTTAAATTGTTGACACTTTATACATGTTGACACTAGTTAGTGATATTCTATCATTTTAAATTTATACTTTCATTTTAATTTACGTGTTAGTTTTTCATCGCATCATTTTAAAAATTGATATTAATGTTTCTTTTTTTCTATATATTGTATTCTTATTTAGTATACCCTTGATGTTTCAATTGCTCGAAATAGTTTAAAATTTTCAGTAGTGATTTTTATTATTATTGTTGTATTTTGATATTTTAAAATTAATGTGTATTTTGACGTGTTTTTTTCCGATATTTATCTATTTATAATTTGATGTGGTTTAGTAATTTTATTTGACGTATTAATGACTATCTTATGTGTATAGTATTTTGTTTGATATTTTCTATTTAACTTAGTGCATTTAATTGATTATTGATTATTTTATTTTTATTTTTATTTTTATTTTCATATTTTAATATTTGTATTTGAAGTTTTATTATTTTTAATTGATTTTTATTTTTACTTTTGTAATTTTTATATGATATTTTTATTTTGTTATTTGATATTTCAAAATTTTTATTTGATGTTTCATTATTTAAATTTTATGAGTATTCTAAAAAATATTTTAATATTTTAATAAGATATTTTAAAATATTTATTGAGATGGTCTCCTGTGAGGCAACATAAAATTTAGGCAGGGACCAAGATAACCCACCTTGCTGAAAAATTGGGGTCTGGGCGTAATATTTTTTTTGCGCCATATTTAAAAGGGCAAAAAAAGGAGGGATTGTTGTGCAAATATGGACAGAAAATATCCAGAACACGAAAATACAACGCTTTCTCTTTCTCTCTCTAATATCTTCTCTGTAATCTCTAATCTCATCTTTAAAAAATCGCTCAATCTGAAGATCATCAAATCTGGACGAATTTTGATGATTTCACCTTCAATCTGGACGAAATCTGGACGAATTTAAAACATGAGCATGAACGAGGATTCAAAATATGAAGATTCGACCTGGTAAACAAATTTCTTCTAAAATCCACTTTAATTTGTTCTTGTATGCAATAGAAAGATGTTCTAATTGATAGAATAGACAGGAAAAATAAAATGCGTGAAGCTCACCACAAAAATCAACAACTTACTCAAACAACAAATCAAAATCGGGAACTTCAAACAGGAAATGAAACTATCCAAATCATAGGTAATGACGACGAAGAATTGAGGCTTATTGTTTCATATATGATGTACATATACACATAGCGAAATCTAATACATTATGCTGTAACTAAGAATCCTTGCTCAGTATATGAATGATGTTCCCTGATCAATAATTAGTGTTCATTGATCAATAGCATGAAATTTCTATATTTCCTACTGATGTTTATGTTTATCCTAATGATGTGACAAGTTATAGCAAGAGAAATATGTTTTTTTACTACCGTTGTTTACAGTACATGATCTTGAGGTTGCTATTTTTTGGTTCAGTTATTCATAATATGTTCTGAGCTTCCTATTTTATGTACTGAGATTTACATATCGATGTTGAGGTTCACTGTAGCTGTTGTTTAATGTTTAAAAAAACAGGATCTGAAGCAGTGTGAAGTTTATAGCAAGTGAATTGTGTTTTTTCACCTGTAGTTTACTGCACAGAATCATGACATTGTTGTTTTTTGTTCAGTTATTCATAATATATTATGAGGTTCCTATTTTATCTACTAAGATTTACATATAGGTCTTGAAGTTAACTTTTGCTCTTGTTTGATGTTTATAAAACAGGACCTGGTAATGAAATACAGGAGGTTGATGTGTACGAAAACTTAGAAGGGGTGACAACAAGAGGATGGGAAGAATTAGAAGACATGTACCGCCGCCACTCAAAAGCAAGAGGTTTCAGTATACAAAAATCAACAACACGCGGGACAAATGACAACAAACTGAAGGGAAGATACTACACTTGTTCTAGTGAAGGCAAAACAAACAACAAAATCCATAACTCCTATAGTTGAGAATCACAATAGAAAGAGGAAGGAATTCTTTCTAACAAGAACAGGATGCAGGGCTAAAATATTTATCAAACTGACCGAGGACGGCATGTACACATTACATCAGCATGTTGAAGAAGGCTCCTTTTAGGGTAAAGCTTGACAGTGAGGGGAGAATGTCTGCACTATTCTGGAAAGATTTCATGATGGCTGGAGATTTCAAGGTATTTAGTGATTTGCTGTTTTTGATACGACATATCGAACAAAAAATACAACCTCATATGTGCTCCTTTTGTTAGCATCAACAATCACAGAATGAATGTCATGTTTGGATGTGCATTCATCAACGATGAAACAGCAGAAACCTTTGTGTGGTTGCTGAACACATTCAAAAAATCTATGGGAGACATAGAGCCTATCACTATTTTCACAGATCAGGACCAGGCTATATCAATAGCCATACATGAGGTATAATACACATACATTTGTCTTCTTACTTATGTTTCAATAATATATGACGAGGTTTCATTTTTTGCTGATGATGTTTAACTAATCT
>JAULKM010124144.1:0-20457 GCA_032355605.1 Rubia tinctorum | reverse complement strand
TTGTATGAACCCTTAGGAAAATCCCTCTTCTTTGTGGACGACCCCGACTTGCCAACTATCTACTTAGTTGTATTTAGGGAGCATATTGGGCTTAAAAATAGTATATTTGAGAGGTACGGCGACGACCTCCCATAGATGGTGCATGTAACAACCACTTTTTCTACTGATGATATATGTTGATGACATGAAGAATGTATTCCTTCTCATGTCATAATTTACGCCGCAAAACTAAAATATTTAGCATGGAACATTTGATTCTTAAACTCAATAAGTGGATGTCATGGTCGTGCTAGCAAGCTTTGGTTATTTTTATCGTTTACCATTATACACAATTATGGATATATATTCCAATTCATTAGTAGGTGGTAATTTGTTGAATTATTTATGCGTATAATGTACCCTTTAAAATACATTACTAATTCACTAGACTTTTCATTTAAAATAGTTTCATGTATTCTCATCAACTCTTATTTTTATTATAAATATTATTAATTGAACTATTGTTTATTTTTATTCAATTTATAAAATATATATTGATGATATGCGCTGGTGTATAAAGATTTAGCGCACAATAATTTTTATTAAACCTTGTGGATATGGTGTGCCTTATTCAATTGTGGGGAATACCATTTGATTTTGTCTAAAATTTTATTTTGAAAATTATTTTTCCTTTTCCATTTAATTTAGGGTGACAATTTGTGTTGAATTTAGCTTATAATTGAAGGAAGATATTTTGTTATAGGATTTTTTCGCTACCATTTTTTAAAAATACATATCTCTCCCTCATTGGCTTGCAAATAATATTTGTCATAGAAAATGGGTAAAGGAATACTTGTTCAGAAAAATTAATTTCTTAAAGTTTAAATTTCGGACAAAATTAGAATTAAACTCATTGATGAATCTCGTATTTACCAATTTTGGCATTCATGTACAAGAGTAGTGGAATGAGTACACCAATACTTTAATTGGCTATGCAAAATATTTGAAAGTAGAAATTAAATTTTAACATTTTTTTGAAAATTAAGTTCATACAGATTGATTAGATATATTAAAATTAGTGAGTTATGACTAATTATATTATTTTTCACATTAACAAATTATTATTAAAAAACTATAATTTCAAAAATTTAATTCTCCTTTGATCACGTAGAATATAATTCTAAAGAATAAAACAAAACTTGTAAAACAATTTTTCTTTACTATTGAAGTGAATTGCTGTGAATCAACTTTCTATCATGACTCCTTCCTATTAACATAATCGCATGTTTTTCAAAAAAAGAAAATAACATAAAGAAAAATCAATACCATCTAGCTTTCACTTGCTTTTTCCTAAATTAGGCTGACACTCATTCTGTGTATACCCCTTATAGATAAGATTTATCCGAGCAACTTTTTAGTGAGGTTCACTTGGTAAGAGAATACTAATTTACTTTTGTAACCTCCAAGTGTTTCAGAATCTAACCTCGAAACAAGGATTTTTACTTAGCCAGCTAGGTACTTCATCACATATTCTTTGGCTTCATAAGTTCCATTAACCCGGGTGGCTACCACATCATTGTCACTTTTATAGGAGAGCTCATATGATGGTCATGTATTTTGTCCTCTTTCATAATATTTATTTTATACATTTTTGCACAAGTTTTATTAGGATCCCAATTAAGGCGAATAAAATGGAATACATTTGATCTTTTTTCGAAGTTTAGAGTAAACAAACCTTCTCTGACCCTTCCCATGGTCAATTGTTTTTACACTAGTAGTGAAAATCATGTCATTTTGCTGGTCTTAGTAAACTATAACTATACGTTTCTTTATTAAATGCTTCAATCTGAGGTACATGGTGAAAACTATTCCATTGAGTTGTGTTTATATCGTTCAACCCAATCATAACTTGTAAATGTTGGTTTTCCTTATAAACTATAACTCCAAATACAACAAATATTTGTGTGCATTTTAGGATATCGTCACATGATGGGTGATTACTTCTATTCGTCAAAATATTATATGTGAATTTTGCTAAGAGTTTATAAATTTATTTTCTTCATTTTAACTTTATAATTAGTGTAGAGTGACTGAGTCCAGTTTAATCTCACTCTTGATGAAATTCGACAAACCTGCATATCTAAAAATGTTATTAACCTGTTCACGTTGGCATGTTTGGCTAGTGAGTCTGCAACAAAATTTTCTTCCCTGTAGAGGTGTTTGAATAAAAAATCGAGCTTGATCATCAGCTTCCATATATTTCTTACTTCAAATGGGATCTGCCAAGGGACATTAAATTTTTGTTGACTATTTTCACTAGATGTTTTGAGTGGCTTTCAATCTGTATTTCGGTGTTGTTTTGATAAATGCCAAGCTCTAGTTCATACGGTAAAGCAATAAATTTAGCTTGGAGAGACAACTTGGAAAAGACTTTGTTGCTGCTATCACATGGAATCCTTTGTTGTTTCCGATGACGCAACCTGCACCACCTCTCCCATTTTTTAGAGAAGAGCCATCTGAGCTAAGACTAAAATCTTCTGGAAGGGACAAGTAGAATATTTTATATGTATCTAATTTGCAGAGCCCCTGTGTACAAACAATCTAGGATAAACTTATATTAAGTCCCAATTAACTATGAATTGCATGTTCACAAGGATGTCATTTTACTAGTACATTCCTCATTTTGTGTTTGTGTTTTGTTATTTCTATCATATACGTAATAGAAAATTGAAGTCATTTTATTAGCCTTCAGGTTTTAATAATAATAGAACTTGTCCTAGAGATATTCAGATCTGGGGTTTTGTATATTTAAAACCTTGTTAATATCATCCAAGATCTGAGTGATTATCGAGTATTGTTAAAGCAATGGTGGATTAATTCTTATTCATTCAGGCTGAAACAACAAATTGAGGTTAAATGAAAGGAAATGTCTTCAAGTACATCAAGAAAAAAGAACTAGTCCGTTTAATAATCTCAAGTTCATGAAGCTCAATTTCTTAGGGAGTACCGCAGCCGGAGATGTTAAAAAGAAGGGATCTTCTCTTTTTTATGTCTTATTAGTTCATAATCTTATCTAAGACTGAAGAGGCCCTTATGTGTGGGTTTCAAGATAATAAAATCCTGAAATTCTTGAAAAGGTTGATTGCTTTTTTTTATAGAGTGTATAGAGCATAGTTTAAGATCTTGCTTCTTAAATACTCATGGTAACGTGTTTGGTTGTTAAAAAAATTCTAAAATGGATAAGTCATGGAAAGTAATTTCTAAGAAAAGTTCCAAAAGAATTGTTAGTAGTATGAGGTTTGTCCAATTTGCATCCAAAAAGGAGACCTGACCTTTCAACATGCTGATATGAGTATTTTGCTTAGAGATCTCATACAATTCCTTAATCATTTTCCATGATTTTCAATTTTTATGATGTTTTTGCATTGACCATACGAATTTTGTCAACAAGTATTAGCATTGTTGAAGATTCCACCAGAGTTTTACTGAAAAAGCTTTTGGTCATGTTATGAAGATTATTGAAACCTCGGCTATTTTCATGTTTGGGCTAGCATAATTAGAGAAAGATCTCCATGTCATTTTGGTTTGAGAGTCATTAAGGATTCGATTCCAAAGAAATTTAACCAAGGTTTTATGGATTACATCAAACATTGTGTTTAGTTGGCTTTAATACCTTGATCAGATGGAGTGAAATTGAGGAAATGATATGTTTGATTAACATGATCTTGTCTGATGGGGATTAGAACTTCTCCTACCTTAACTGAATTCTATCCTTAACTGTAATAACCATATTTAGGAAGTATGTGTTCTTAGCTCTACAGATAAATATATGGCTTCCTAGATATTTAAATGGGATGTTTCCTTTAATCACTTTTGTGTGTGCTTTTATATTTCTAATTAAATGTAGTGGAGTAAGCTTTGATATGAAGAAAGAAGGTTTTACGAAATTTAATTTTTGACCAGTGGCCATCTCATAGGGTTTTAGGAAGCTTATTATTTTTTTGTATCCCAGTTTTAGAGTATTTCAAGAAGATTGTTGTATCATCAACGAAAGAGAGATTTGAGACTTTCACTATCTGAGAACGTAGCTTATAGTACTCTAAGTTTAACTATTTGAATAGAAAATTAAAATTTCTGGAGAAGTCTTATGGTAATATGCAAAGGAGAGAGTGGGTGTCCCTAATTGAGGCCTCTAGAAGCTTGGAAAAAAACAAATGGCGTTCCATTAATTAAGATGGAAAAATCTGAAGTGATGTTTCCCAGGATTATCTTAACCAGGTTTTCAGAGAAACCTAGGTAAATTAGCAATAATCCAAACTGTGACTTCTTCCGCTGCACAGTGCTCTCAACCAAACTTGCTTTCAACAATAAATTTTCCATAGAGATGTGATGTTGATGGTTTACTAGCATTTGAAGGTTTTCATGCAGGCCTTCAATGAATCGATTCTTGATGAATGTGTCATCATGTTTCATCCCGACCCTTCTCACGGTAAACTCTAGATCTTGACAGTATTCATCAACTGTGAAATTTCCTTTCTTCACATTGGCCAGATAAGAATATTGTTCCATCAGATAAATAGGCCGAACATGATAATGGCGAAGCTCGGTCTTCAATCTCTCCCAGGTAGAGATAGGTTTATTCCTGGAAAGTTGTCTCTTTTCTTTCACATTTTCCCACCATTTAGCCACATAGTGAGTGAGGAATATTGTGCCACTTTAAATTTTCTTTCTCCCAATAATTGTTGAGATCAAATAGATTCTCAATATGCAACTCCCAATCAAGATACTTCATCGGATTGTGTTGGCCATTGAATCGAGGAATATCATACTTTAACCCCTTGATGTCTCGAGCAGAGTCTGAACTTGAACCCGAAATTGAATTTGCCCCTTTTCTCCTTTGGGAATCATGATGTCTATTGTGGCGATGCCTTCTTGAAGATCCTCAATGTGATCACCTTTCCGAATTATTGGAATATTCATCGGAACTACCATAACCTTGGAATCTGCAAACAAATCCCTGAGGATCATCCCTCATTACCATTGATTGTGGTGTGGGTTGTGCCAATCTGTCAACTTTTCTTGTCAATCTCTGCACCTCACTCATGAATGCATTTAATGTGACAGCAAATCGATCTGGATCAACATGTTAATTGGGTTTGACACGATGTCTCTCCCAACTGCCGGTGCCTCATCTCGTGGCTTCTCACCACACTTTTTATTGGATGTGTTTGTTAGTGGTAAATTTTTGGGATCTCCAACAAAAGGCGGGACTAATGGATTATCGTCCGTCATCTCCGTTAAGCTTCTAAAAAAGGGTTAGAAATAAAATCGTCCATTGGGAGGTCATCACCGTGCCTCTCAAAGATACTATTTTTAATCCCAATATGCTTACTAAATACAACTAAGTAGATAGTTTGGCAAGTCGGGATCGTCCACAAAGAAGAGGTATTTTCCTAAGGGTTCATACATATAGGAGTGGATATAAGCCTAGATAAAGATCGATAGATATATAAAAACATGTAAAGAGGAGGGTTTTTGGTTGGTTTTCTAAGTTATGAATTGAAAGATAATACAACTATCAAAGTAAACTACTCAAGAGTTGGTAAAATCACAATTAACGAAGCCTTGGGGGCAATTGGTTTCCACTTCCAAACCACTTATAGATCCTAGACTCATTCACTCATTCATTCACATTTATTGCATATGGGGAATGTTATCACTTGTGTTTCAAAGATCAACATTCATTCCTTCTTAATAGTAATTCACAAAGACAAACAACGCCATTTGCAAACCTCGTTGGCAATCACTCTAGACAAACAACGCCTAAAGGTATTTCGTCAATTGCATTATACACGAAGAGCTCGAGCGCTGGATTCACGCTGGACGTGCTTGGGCGGAAGACACGGAGATGTAATGAAGAGGATATGATCAAAACAAGAATGATTTATATGGGCGACAAATAAGTTTCGAAAATTGATTTAACTTTTCAAAAACCCAATTGGATTAGCTATCCCAACTCAAATCCTTCTAAGAAAAGGATTTTGGTACTTACTTTCTACCCAAGATAAATTTTCTTCCCAAGTCTCAAACCCAAAATCAAGTTTAATTCCCTTTTCTTCCTCTGATTACGATTTTGTTTCCTTTTCCTTTTTCAACTCGGATTTCTTTTTTTTAATCTTTTTTCGCTATAAATTTGGCTTTCACATAAAATATAACACTAAAACTCAAAATATTATTTTCCAAGCAATTTCAACCGTGTGCAACTTCCAATTTTTTTAAAATTGCAAAATAGCCTCCAAACTTTTACAAATTACCAATCTGCCCCAATTTTTTGATTTCAAAACCCTATATTACAATTTTAATATCCAAAAATCTGATACCTTTTTTTTATTTTCGAAGAAGTTTGGAACCAAGATCGCATATATAAAACATGGAATAAGAAATCTGCGACAACTTTCTCTCGATTCAAATAAACTTCGAGGTATTCAAGATCGTAAGGATCGAAAATATGACACTATATCTGGAAAATACACAAAAGACTCTATTTTTTGTACAAGGTGTAATCAAGAATCAAAGAACAATTCAAGATTACAGAATCAAATATTGATAAAGAAACCAAATAGGATTATGAGTATGCAATAATTCTTCAGAATAGTGGACGAAAATATCGCAAGCACATAAACTGTATAAGATACATAAAAATATGAAACTAACTAGGGTGGTGAAGGTGGATAATACTTGTTAATGCTCAGACCCTTTGACATCTTCTGACTCTATTGATGGAGGTGAAGGCGGATAGTAATAAAGAAGTATTCTAACTCCCGGACCATTCGACGTCCTTCAACTCCAGGTTCATTCCTCCTGCTAAGAAAGATCAAACAAAAATAGTTAAAATATGACATGAAAGAGTTTATATATTTGACATAAAATTTTGAGAATAAAATAATGCAAGAACTCAAAACCCCTGAAGATTTTCGGTCACAGGGATCTTTTGCTTTGTTATGATACCAACTGATATGAATCTCCTTGTGAAAACTCTGGATTGCGGAATTTTAAATCTTTTACTAAACCCAGGATTTAGCAAACCCTAGTAATGCCACAGAAAATTATCAAAATTAACCCTTGGGATCTTGATCAGCTCAAGATAAGTAAAGCTAACTAGCCCTTGGGATTAGTTCACAAATCGAACATATTGATACTTAATTAACCAGCAGAATTTAGAAATAATGAAGATGCTCATAAGCAATGAGTATAACTCAAAAATTCTGAATATATGACTTATAAATGGTGATGAATGGCTTGGCCATACCCCTATATTTATCTCGCCCAAAACCCTAATTATAATTGGAAACTGAATCAACTTATGGTAGCTTTAAGAAGCTAATACTATATCTAACCAGAACTCCTTAAATAAATGGTAATCTACTCGAATTCTTCTCCAAGAAACCTTGAAGCATATTACCTTATCTAATCTTACCAAATCTAAGTCTAGTCAAAATGAAACTCAATATTTTCAAAAATATGGACTGAAATTTCAAAAATAGCTCTTCAAAAGCCCACATGTCCGATCTATGGACCAAAATAATATAATGTTACAATAATTTACAAAGATCACACAATCTCTTAAAATCCCGATGGGAAAATAGAGTATAGTGTTGTTCAAAACGTCTTCAGTTAATCAGCAAATTTGAATAATTAGAGGGCCCCGATGTATTCTTGAGTTCTTCATCATGAACTTGATCCATCCAAGAATTCAATGTCGCATCTCTAAGGTTAATTTTTTACCTTGTCATCGGTCCAACCATGACATTTAGAGGACCCCGAACATAACCATTGAATGTTTGATCAAGTCATGAAATGTCTTCATTTATATGGTAGTCGTCTTGGCATCACCATTAGTTGGCTTTAAAACCGTGATTAGATGGAGTGGAACTGAGGGATGGATATGTTTGATTAACATGAATTTTCCTGTTGGGGATAAGAATTTTTTCTACCAGGATTGAATTTTAGCCTTAACTGCAGCAATCATATTTAGGAAGTATGTGTTCTTGGCTCTGCCGATAAATATATGGCTTCTATAATATTTAAATGGGAGGTTACTTTTAATCACATTGGTTTATGCTTTTATGTTTCTAATTAAGTGTAGCGGAGTGAGCTTTGATATGAAGAAAGAAGATTTTTTTAAATTTACTTTTTGACAAGTGGCCATCCCATAGGGTTTTAGGAATCTAGTTATTTTTTAATCCTAGTTTTAGAATATTTCGAGAAGATTGTTGTATCATTAGCGAAAGAGAGATGTAAGACTTTCACTATCAGAGAAGGTAGCTTATAAGTTTGAGTATTTCAATAGAAAATTAAGATTTCTGGAGAAGGCTTATGGTAATATGAATTAATTTCAAAGGAGAGAGTCGATGTCCCTAATTGAGGCCTCCAGAAGCTTGGAAAAAAACAAATGGTGTTCCCTTGATTACGATGGAAAAAAGCTGTAGTGATATTTCCCATGATTATCTTTACCAGTTTTTCAGAGAAAGCTATGTTAATTAGCAATGATCCAAAATATAACACCTCTGTATTTTATTAGAAATTCTAGCGTTACACATTTCCATGAATTAATTACATATATTTTAAATTTAGGGGAAAAATAAAAGTAAAGTCTTTGATGAATCTCGTATTTACCAATTTTAGCATGCATGTGCTAGATCAAGTTCTTATGCCTTGATTATATATATATATATATTGAGCATTGACTTTTAAAATTGTATTTTGCTTTAACAAATATTTATTCAAAATTCATAATATGTAAAATTTCATTCCTGCGGACCATAATTTTTCATATTAAAACAAATCTTATGAAACACTGTTTCTTTGAAGCTAAAGTGATTTGTTTGTTATAAAACTTTCCAATTTTCTTCTTTCCTTTGTAGAAAATTGTATATTAAAAAAATTACTAATCAATATCATTTTAGATCTCATTTTCTTTTTCCTAAACTAGATCGATGCTCGTTATTTATAAACTCCTTACTGAAAAGATGACTCCAATCACCAGATGCACTTGAATGAAGAATACAAATTTACTTATTGTATTATCCCAATTTTTCCGAATCTAACCCAGACGGCTAAACATCACTGTCACATTTTTTGTAGCACTCATATAATGGTCACATTCTTTTCTACCCCCTTTCATAATATATGCTTTATACATATTTATACTAGTTTTTTTTATTTTCAAGGTAAATGAAATGAAATCCATTTGATCCTTCATTTCAAGATTATAATAAAAAACTTCTCTGACCCTTCCCATGGTCGATTGATTATCACTATATGTGGAATTCATGGGCTTTTACTAGTCTCAACGAACTATAACTACATTATTAGTTCAAATTGATTTTTTTCCAAAATTTTAAAGCAATTTCATGAGAATTGTTCACAAATAAAAGCATACACAACAAGCTTACACTGAAATTTCAAAATTGTTGATGAATATGATAGTATATGACTCTATCTTACATTTTTTTTAAAAAATCTTTTAATAATCTAAAAAGTACTTATCGACTTTTTATTGGTTGTCATTTTATTAACTTACATTGAAAATATATAAAACAATTTGAATCGCCAAAATATTTATTTTCCATTAATTTGAGACTTCATAATGTGAAATAAGAAAAGTGATAAATGTATGTTGACAATAGTTTCTATGCAATTCATGTGTGAAAACGCATACACAGCTGTTTTATGTAATTTGATTCAGTAAATAATAAATCAAATGTATAGCACATTTGTCTTTTATGTTTATCCTCTATATAGTCGTAAGTAACTATAAATTTAACTACAAATTAATGTGTTTAAAAAAATAATATTTATTAATTTGACTTTGGAAAATTCAGTAAATATGATATTATAAATATTTTTTTTATTTCACTGTCACAGTAGTTTTAAGTTCTGTATAAATACAGTGATCCTTTTAAGTTTTTTCATAACAACATTCTTAGGTAGCATCTTTAAGGTATGTTTTATTTTTAAAAAATTCATTGAATTAGTAATGGAATTTCTTAAACTTTAAAATTGAGTTTCAAAGCAAAAAATAATGTATTTTTGGTATCTTAATTTTTGATTGAAGTAGACGCTCTGTAAGTATATCTCCATGCTCTATTTTTTCTCAATGGACTATTTCTTTTATTAGAGGAGAAATAAGTTTTCAAAATCTTGTCCTTGAATATTTCCTTCCTCATCCTCTCCCATCCTGGATTTTCATTGTTTTTTCATCTGAATTGTACATTGGTGCTTTCAATACTCTCGGATTATTTCATAACCTATGGCAATGGAGAAGGTAATTAACTCATCCAAGAATTATCAAGTTTATACATCAAATATTTGACCATATAAAATTAGATTATGTTTTCATGGCCATTTTGCATCATTTTGGTCTTATTTAGTTATATTTATTAATTATATTTTTAAAAAAATTAGTTAGTTTTTATAAAAGATAAAAAAACATATGTGTTGTCTTCTAACTACATAATGAAATTTAAAATTTTATTTATTTTCCACAAATAATTCTCTCCCAATCCCTTCCCCACCTTGATTTGAATTTATTTTTCTCGACTAAATTGTATATTTGTGGTTTTAGATTTTTGAATTATTACAAATTCACGTAAAAAGAGAAATAAACTAACTCATCCAAGAATCCTCATGTTTATAGATTGTATTTTAAAAACTTTTTCAAATAAAATTAGATGATGTTTTCGTACCCTATTTTACATCGTTTTGGTGTTATTCCTTCATAGTTTTTACTAATATTATTCGTTTGATCTAAAGTTTGTTTTTTTAAAATGAAAGAAAATCGTTACAATTCACATCTCACATTTTGGATTCACATAGGTCTTGTCTTATAACTAAATAATAAAATATAGATTTTTATTGATTTTACAATGACAGAAATTTTACGTTCTCAATTTAAATTTGGTCAACTGGATATATTAATTTTCTCTCCAAGCATTTGATTGAAAATAACTTTTTTCTATAATAATTTTACAATTTAGAGTTGGAAAAATTATTTTGGAAATATCATTTTTGATTGGAGAAACATTATTATTTATAATTATTTTTATACATGTTAATCAAATATCATTAAAAAAAAGTGACAATTTAAATATTACATTTTGATTTGAATTAAAATTTAATTTTCAGGGAGGAATCTCTAGTAACATTTTCCCACGTGCTCAGAACCAAGAGAAGGATGTTGTGATACACAAAAGAAAGCAGCACACCCGCCAACAAATTCAACAACTACAATCGTAATATATATGATTACTGAGAATTTATATAAATATTCAAATTATTTTTATGTTATTATAATGATGCATACATTTATCCAGAGATATTGGTGAATTATTAATAGTATCCATCATGATTTTTTTGAATTATAAATGAATATTTTTTTAAATGATTTATTTAGACTGTCATGGAATCAAATGTAGTTTTTTTTCTAATTAGACTATACTTAATTTAGTGTACAAAAAATTTTAATTTTAAAAAGGACATCGCTGAATTAAAACTCGTCATACAAGTTTATGATCTTTTATGTGGGTATATTTATTTATTTATATGACATTTAAGTATTTGTTGCATATTTAATTTTCTTATAAATCTTAGAATGGATGAGATATTAATAATGCATTTATATTTTTAATAAAATTCTTAGATTATAATTTTTAACTTGTTATGTTGTTATATAGGTTTTTCCTGGAATTTCCGAATCCAACAGAAGAACAACGAACTGCCCTAGGTGCTGCCCTTGGAATGTATCTGAGACAAGTCATGTTTTGGTTCCAAAATAAACGTTCTCAACTAAAGGTAACCAAAGCCTTACAATTTCAATAAATTCAATGCAAAATAAATTTTTTATGTATAATTAATAATATAAATATAAATATATGAAATTAAATCATAATTATTTTCTTTCGTTTTCAGTGGAAATATCCAAGTAAATATGATTTCCAAATTTAAAAAATGTATATTTGAGATTAAAGATTTCTTTAAGAATATTTTATAACTATATAAATGATACATTATTACTACTAGAACAAAAAATAAAAATATTTTTAAAATAGTTCGTTTTAAAATAATAATTTTCCTCTTAACTCGGGCTTTCACTCTTAAAATCATTCACACATTTTTTTATTCATAAGAAAATTTACGGATCGCCTCACTGTCACAAATAATATATTCTACACAATAGCGGTTAATATATTTTGTGTATCACCATGATAAATTTATAGTCTCACTTGCACCATATGTTTGCATATTATCTATCGTATTAATCTCTTTCCTCATTTACATTTTCTAATTCATATCCAATTCAATCATTGAATTATTATTTTCATCTATATGTAATCAAATTGATAAACAACATTAATTTTTAATATTTTAAAATGATGCTAAATTTTTTATTTGACTAAGTAAATGATATTATTTCACAATCGTCTTAACTCTTTACTTATGTACTATAAATAAATATTTTATATAATAGATTTGCATTTTTGCATATATAAATAATCAATAATTAACAGTATATATATGATTTCAGTTTATTATTTTAGGAAATAAAAATAATGATAAATTAATATTATTTTTTGTGTTTGTCAATTTTCAAAAAACTATTAATTGTATTTCTAAAAACTAAAAATTTACTATTGAATTCTTATTACTTTAATATCCAGATTAGTATTTTAAATATATTCATTCTACAGGAGGACTCCTAACAAATGGTCTTTTGTTAATTTCTGGAGAATCCATTGTATTTATTCACTTATAAAATGCTATTGTTAAATGAAACACTAAAATGGTAAATTTAAATAAAGTATTTTTAATTATAATGTTTTATTTTTTATAAGTATAATATTTCTTAAATTTTCACAGTCCACCACCCTTTATTACATGTTTTAACTTATAATTTATAACATTAAAATTAAAAAATACAAAATACAATATTTAAGTTAAATGGATAAAGTGGCATGTCCATGAGTTTATTGACATGCCACATTTCCCAAAACTTTCTCTTCATTCTAAATACTTTTAATATCAACATGTTCATTTCATACCTCATTTTTTACTTATGTACTTGAAAATATTTGCCTTTTCTATTACTTATTTATATGTGGTTTAAAATATCGATAATCAAATAATTTTTAAATTATTGTTTAGAACAATGATATTAAAATTAATGCATATTATCATCAAAAATTAAAAATATATTTTATTACAACATTATACTTCATTTTAAAAATTCGTCTTGAAGCACCAGACTAGTAATAAAGAGAATGGAATAACCTTTAAATATACATGTTCTCTCAAACAAATCTTTTTATGAACTAGACATTAATTTTTAAACTAATAATTTCATAATTAAAATATTATTATTAATTATTTAAAAGTTTCTATGTTAAGCATTTAGCTATTCGTCCATTATTTATTAGTAAAATGTTGAGATATAATAGCAATAATAGAGTGCAGGAGCTGCCTATGATGGTTGCACAACTATGAATTCTACATATTTGTTTTTTGAAAAACTATAACTATTTTACTCTCTAACTTAACTTGAAGTTATTCTTAGCTTGCAAGTTATAGTTTTTTTTTGTTTTACTCGAGCTTGGTTTTTAACCTTGTTTGTATTACATGTTCCAGGCAAAACATCAACGAGACGTCAATCACGATCTGAAAATTGAAAACAAGCAGCTTCAAGTGGACAATGTTAATCTTAGAAATGCTCTTTTCAATAATATCTGCACAAAATGTGCTCATCAACGGGTGGTTCAATCTCAATTAATGTTGGAGAATATTAGGCTGAAAAAATGAGGTCTGTATCTCTAATCAATGATTTCAAATATCATTTTCATTGTAATATTTTTATAAGTAAGATTCAATCTCACATCTACGATGAAATAAGTTTGTTATCAATAGATCATACCATCTTATTAACCTATAATTTGTTAGGAAGTACTTTATTTAACTTGAATTAATGTGTTCTAAAGCATGTACACAATGTATACAATAGAATATTGAAAGCTTTGAATTCTAAATTATCCGGGATTTAATAAATTAAACATATATTTTTATTTTTTACATTCCCATATTCACAATTTGAAGTACAAAACTAGTTGAGAACTCTAATTGTGTGTGATAAACTATCTTGTCTTGATTTATTTGTTTCATAACACTTGCATATGTTTACCATTTAAAAAAAACACATTTTCATTTTAAGTTTTAGAATGAATACAACTATCCCATAACATTTTGGTATGCATTTTATTTTTATTTTTAGCCATTTGAATTGGTGATCACTTGGATATATTAGTGTATTTATAAATAAAAATACTAAAAGCAATTATTACTTTATAACTTTGAACCAAACTAAATTCCTCATGGGTTATGTTAGAAGGAATATAAATGATTCTTATTTATCATATGACATGCTAAAAAATAACATATATTATGGAAATTTAATGCAGACATTATTTTGATAGTAATTGAATAGATTAACATTATTTTCCATTTGCATAATAAACTTTCATTTTTAACTTGCAGGTTAGAGTCGTACAACAAGGTCTGGGCCCCCCTGCTATAGTATCCACCAGTCATGCCTTTGGACTGCAGTGTTCCATATCTTCCTGAGATTACTTCATTTTCTGAACATGCACCAACAACTGTTCAAGTTGATAATATGCTTCCTGCGGAATTTACTGTACCTTCTGATGCATCTCAGAGAAATGATGGTTCTTCCCCTGTCTTAGATGGTGCTTGCAGCAACCACTTTTTCTACTATTGATATATGTTGATGACATGCAGAATATATTCATTCTCATGTCATAATTTACGCCACAAAACTAAAATATTTAGAAGGGAGCATTTGATTCGAAAACTCAATAAGTGGACGTCTTGGTCGTCATAGCAAACTTTTGTTATTTTTATCATTTACCATTATACACAATTATTGAGATATATTCCCATTCATTAGTAGGTGGTATTTTCTTCAATATTTTACTGTTATAATGTTCTCTTTTAAAATACATTACTAATGCACTAAACTTTTCATTTTAAAATAGTTTCACGTGTGCTCATCACCTCTTCTTTTTCTTATTAATGTTATTAGTTGAACTATTGTTTATTTTTATGCAATTTATAAAAATATATAGATGATATACGTTGGTATATAAAGATTCAGCGCACAATAGTTTTTAATAAATCTTATGGATATGGTGTGGCTTATTCCATTGTGGGGAATACCATTTGATTTTTTCTAATACTTTATTTTGGAAATAATTTTTCCTTTTCCTTTTCCATTTAATTTTGGGTGACAATTTGTGGTGAATGTAGCTTATAATTGAATGAAGATATTTTTATATGGGATTTTCTTGTTACCTTGTTTTAAAAATGAATATCTCTCCCTCTTTGGTACGCAACTAATATTTGTCATAGCAAAATTAGTAAAGAAATAATTGTTCTGAAGAATTAATGTCTTAAAATTTAAATTTCGGAAAAAATTAGAAGTCAACTCATAGATGAATCTCATATTTACCAATTTTAGCATTCATGTGCTAGTGTAGTGGAATGAATACACCAATACCCGAATTGCCTATGCAAAATATTTGAAAGTAGAAATTAAATTTTAATAATTTTTTGAAATCAAGTTCATACAGATTGATTAAAGAAATTAAAATTAGTGAGCTCTACCTAATTAAATTATATTTCTCTTTAACAAATAATCATTCAAAAACTATTATTTGTAAAATTTAATTCCCCTTTGATCACCTAGACCATAATTCTCAAGCATAAACCAAACTTGTAAAACAATGGTTTTTTGAGTTTGAAGTGATTGATTTGAATTCAACTTTCCATCAAGCTTCTTTCATTTCAAGAAAATTTCATGTTTTTCAAAATAAAATAAAATAAAAATTTATAAATATCATCTAGCTCTCACTTGCTTTTTACTAAATTAACTCATTGTGTGCATACCCCTTAGAGATAAGATTAATCCGAGCAACTTTTTAGTGAGATGCACTTGGCAAGAGAATACTAATTTACTTTTTGTAACCTCCCGGTGTTACGAAACAAGGAATTTTTAGTTAGCAAGCTAGGTACTTCATCCCATATTCATTTGCTTGCTAAGTTCCATTAACCCGAGTAACTATCACAACCTTGTTACTTTTTTAGGAGAGCTCATATGATGGTCACATATTTTCTCTTCTTTCATAATATTTTTTTCCGTATTTTTGTACGAGTTTTATTGGGATCCCAATTAAGGTGAATAAAATGGAGTCCTTTTTATCCTTCTTTAAAAGTTTATAGTAAACAAACCTTCTCTAACCCTTCCCACGGTCAATTTATAACACTATTAGTGTAAATCATGGTATTTTACTGGTCTCAGTAAACTATAACTATACACTTGTTTATGAACTGCTTCAGTCTGAGTTACATGGTGGAAAATATTCCCTTGACTTGAGTTTATATCGTTCAACCCAATCGTAACTTGTAAAGGTGGTGTTTTCCTTATAAACTAGAACTCCAAATACAAAAAATGTTTGTGTTCATTTTATGATAACGTCACATGATTGGTTATTACTTATATTTATCAAAATATTTATATGTGATTCCCCTAATAGTATATATATTTATTTTCTACATTTAAACTTAATAATCAGTGTAAAGAGGCTTATTCTAGTTTAATCTTGCTCTTGATAAAATTTGACAAAATTGCATGTGTAAAAATGTTATCCACCTATTCACTGTTGGCATGTTTGGCTAGTGAGTCTGCAATAAAGTTTTCTTCCCGGTAGATGTGTTTGAATCGGAATTTGAGCTTGCTCATCAGCATCCATATCTTTCTTATTTCAACCGGGATCTGCTAAGAAACATTGAAATTTTTGTTGACTATTTTCACCAGAAGTTTTGAGTGGCTTTTAGTCAGTATTTTAGGGATGTTCTGGGAAATTCCAAGCTCTAGTCCATGCAATAAAGCAGTAACTTTAGCTTGGACTGACAACTTGGAAAAGACTTTATTGCCGCTATCTCATGGAACCCTTTATTGTTTCTAATGATGCAACCTACACCAGCTCTCCCATCTTGTATAGAAGAGTCGTCTGAGCTAAGCTTAAAATCTTCTGGAAGGGACCAAGATATTATTATTTTTATATATTTTGCAGAGCCCCTGTGAACAAACAATCTAGGATAAACTTATGTTGAGTCCCAATAAAATATGAATTGCATGTTCACAAGGATGTCATTTTAGCGATGTAGGATGTTCTTCGTGTTGTGTTTGTGTTTGGTTATTGTTATTGTTATCATATATTTAACTGTCTCTGGAGAACAATACAAAACATACTACGATACAAGGAAAATCCTTATTAGAAAAATGAAGTCATTCTGTTTAGGCTTCACGTCTTAATAATAGTACGTGTCCCAGAGATATTCAGATATGGGGCTTTGTATATTAAAAACCTTCTTAGTATTATCCAAGAACTGAGTGATTATCGGGCATCTGTTAAAGAAATAGTGGATTGATTCTGATTCAGGTAGAAACAACATATGGAGCGTAAATGAAAATAAATGTCTTCAAGTATATCAGGAAAAGGAACTAGTCTGTTTAATAATCTAAAATTCATAAAGCTCAATTTCTTATGGAGTACAACATACCAGAGATGTTAAAAAGAAGGGATCTTCTCTTTTTTGTGTCTTATGTGCTCATAATCTTATCTAAGATCGAAGAGTACCTTATGTGTGGGTTTTAAGATCATAAAATCCCGAAATTCCAAAAAAGCTGATGGCTTTGTTTATAGACTGTTTGGAGCCTATTTTAAGATCTTGTTTCTTAAAGATTAATGGTAGTATGTTTGTTAGTTAAAACAAATTCTAAAACAGAGAAGTCACAGAAAGCAATTTCAAAGTAAAGTTCCAAATGATTTGTTAGTGGTGTGAGGTTTGTCCAATTGTCATCCAAAAAAGAGATCCGGCCTTTCCTTATACTGATATCGGTACTTTGCATAGAGATCTGGTGCAATTCCTTAATTATTTTCTATGATTTTGAATTTTTATGATGTTCTTGCATTGACTATATGACTTTTCCACAAGTATTGGCCTTGTTGAAGATTCCACCAGAGTTTTACTGAAAAGCTTTTGGTCATGGTAAGATGATTCTTGAAACCTAAGCCATTTTCATCTTTTGGGTAGCATAATTATGGAAATATGTCCATATAATTTTGGTTTGAGAGTCAGTAATATTTCAGTTTCAAAGAAATTTAACAAAGGTTTTATGGATAAAGTCAAACATGTGTTTAGTTGGCATTAAATCGTGATCGGATTGTGTGGAAATGAGGAAAAGATATGTTTGATTAACAAGAATATGTCAGCAAGAATAAGAAGTTGTTCTACCAGGATTGAATTCTATCCTTAACTGCAGTAAGCATATTTAGGAAATATGTGTTCTTAGCTCTGCCGATAAATATATGGCTTCCTAGTTATTTAAATGGGAGGTTACCTTTAATTACTTTGGTGTATGATTTTATGTTTCTAATTATGTGTAGTGGAGTGAGCTGTGATATGAAGAGAGAAGATTTTTTGAAACTGGCCTTTTGACAAATGGCCATCTCATAGGGTTTTAGGAAGCTGATTGTTTTTTGAATCCCAGTTTTAGAGTATTTCAAGAAGATTGTTATGTCATCAGTGAAAGAGAGATGTGAGATTTTCACTATCTGAGAAGGTAGCTTATAGTACTCTAAGTTTGAGTATTTGGATAGAAAATTAAGATTTCTGGACAAGACTTATGGTAATATGAACAAATAGCAAAGGAGAGAGTGGGTGTTCCTAATTGAGCCCTCTAGAAACTTTGGAAAAAAATGGCGTTCCATTGATTAAGATGGAAAAAAGCTGAAGTGATGTTTCCCAAGATTATATTTACCAGTTTTTCAGTGAAACCTAGATGAATTAGCAATAATCCAAAGTATCGCACCTCTTTATTTTATTCGAAATTCCAGCATTACACAGTCTCGATAATTAATTTCTTATACTTTTAATTTTAATAAAAGAAAAGTAAAGTCGTTGATGAATCTCGTATTTACTAATTTTGGCATGCATGTGCTTGATCAAGTTCTTGTGCCTTGATTAACCATATATATGTTAAAATTGGCGAGCCTTTACTTTTAAAATTGTATTAACCTTTAACAAATATTTATTCAAAATTCATAACATGTAAAATTTCGTTCCCCCCTCGACCATAATTATTAAGATTGAAACAAATCTTATAAAACATTGTTTCTTTGAGGCTAAATTGAATTGTTTTTCAAAAGATTTCCAATTTTCTTCTTTCCTTTCTAGAAAAATGCATGCTTTAAATTATGAATAATCAATATCATTTTAGATTTCATTTGCTTTTTCCTGAACTAGATTGACGCTCATTATTTATAAATTCCTTACTGAAAAGATGACTCCGAGCACCTTATTGGTTAGGTCCACTTGAATGGAGAATACTAATTTACCTATTGTATTAATCTAGTTTTACCAAATCTAACCTCAAAATAAGGAGTTTTACACAGTCTAAGTACTTCTTCACATATTCCTTGGCATCCTAAGTTTCATTAACCCAGACGGCTACAACATCACTGTCACATTTTTTTGTAGCACTCATATAATGGTCAAATGCTTTTTCATCCCCTTTCATAATATATTTTACTTTATGCATATTTATGCTATTTTTAAAAAAATTCATGGTCAATAAAATGAAATCCATTTGAGCCTTCATTCCAAGATTATAATAAAAGAACTTCCCTGACCCTTCCCATGGTCAATTTATTAACACTATTTGTGGAATTCATGGGCTTTTACTAGTCTCAGGGAACTATAACTACACTATTAGTTCAAATTGAACAAACTTACAGTGAAATTTCAAAATTGTTGATGAAAATGATAGTATATGACTTTATCTTACATATCGTTTCCAAACATTTTACTTTTGGTAATCTAAATATTACTTATCGACTTTTTATTGGTTGTCATTTAATTAAATCACATTGAAAATATATAAAAACAATTTGGATCACAAAAATATTTATTTTCCATTAATTTGAGACTTCTTGATGTGGAAATAAGAAAAGTAGTAAATGTTTGTTAACAATCGTTTCTATGCAATTTATGCTTGACAACGCATACACAGGTGTTTTACGTAATGATACGAATTCAAAAATGTCATTTATTATATTTTTATTCGATTAGTATTTTTAGGAGGTTAACATTATACTCTTTTTCCCACGAGATTTTTTAATGAGGTAGTTTGCTCATATTTTGATTTATTTTTAAATGATGTAATTTAGGAGTTCTGATTTGATTAGAATTAGATTTGGTAGGTTTAGATAATGTATATTCATTTAAGAATTCATCCAATATTTGGATTGATTTACTTAGATGAATATGGTAATTATTTATATTTATTTT